>PVKU01005546.1:0-40679 GCA_004027475.1 Anoura caudifer | reverse complement strand
TCCTTGGGGAAGTCCTTTCCATCCCTCCTGGCTCAGAGCATGGCCACAGCTGTTTAACACATCTATGAAACCAGTTAAAGGTTATAGACATGTTAAATGACCATTGTGGAGGTTATCTGCAAAACCATTGCTATGCAAAACAACCCAATGGCCCTGCTCCATTTGTCGCTTCCCCCAACTCATACATGTGGGGGAGGGGGTGAGGACATCTTATATGTCCCTCTAATATTTCCTGGGCACCGTGAGTTCTGGGCCCCATTCCAACTCCCTTTTGGGGCCCCCCTCTTGGCTGCACCCTGTTACAGTATGATTTAGATTGATTTTTTTTTCTCAGATGTTTGCTAGTAAAACATTAATTTAGCTTGATCCTCTCTCCTGCTGGCCTTCATGATTTAGGGTTTGAAAGAGAAGATAGGAATGAAAAGAGCATCTTAACAGTTTTTGAAATCAGGGTCATAATATTTCCCAGACTGGGACAAGCAAGAAGTTTTCAGTGTTATCTGGGGTATTATTTGAACTTAAATAAAGTTTGCTTTCTCTGTTTATTCAGTGTTTCAAGTCAAAGGATATCACTTTGTCAGTTAGTTATTGAATAAGAAATATGCCTTTGGGAACAAAACAAACAAACAAACAAAATACAACCAGAGACATTGAAATTAAGAACAAACTGACAGTAACCAGAGGGGAGGGGAAAGGGAAATAACAGAGGAAAGAAGGGAAAGGGTCATCAAGGAACATGTGTATAGGGCCCATGGAAAAAGCCAAAGGGGAGAAGGAGAGAGGGTGGGGAGTGGGGATGGGTGGGATGGGGAAATTTGTAGTGGGAAAATGGAGACAACTGTATTTGAACATTAATACAAAATGATAAAAACGAGAAATATGCCTTTGGGAATATTATTAGGCCAAAATGTTTGTTTGCATCTGTATGTAGAAGTTAGATGCTTCTATTTAACCCTAAGTTCAAATTAACCAGAATCATCATGGGAAGAGCAAAGACTCTAATAAGAAATTTCAAATCAGTTTATATCATATATTTTGATTTTGAAGACCTCAAATTACTTTTAAGTGGGAAAACTCAGACAACTGTATTCAAATATTATGTAGATAGATAGATAGATAGATAGATAGATAGATAGATAGATATAGATCCAAAGTGAAGCAGAAAAGTCTAAAAGATAAAGCAAAGCAACTACATGGATGAGGCTTCTTTTTCTACCTATTTGGTATGTTGTGGTTTCTCATCTGACTTAATCCAGATCCTTCGGCAAAGAAGCAAGGGAGAAAGAAAGGACAAGGCAGGACAAACCTTCTCTTAGATCTGGATCAAATGAACAAATTTACAACTAAGTGCCTCTCTGCCTCTCTCCCTCTCTCTCCCTCTCTCTCTCTCTCTCTCTCTCTCTCTCTCTCTCTCTCTCTCTCTCCCCCCCCCCGCCCTGTTTTATTTGTGCATGTGGGTGAGCTGATGGTGTCCTGAAATGTATGATGTGAACTCAAAATCACTGCAGCTATTTTAATATCTCTTCAGAAATATGGATAAGCTGCATTTCCCAGATTCCTCTTCCTAGTGAAGTTCTAGAATTGAGTCAGCCAAGGAGAGGCACTGGATAATATTTGGAAGGCTAAATCAAAGGAGAAACCCCTATTTGCTGGAATATGTTGCAGCCAGAAGGATGAACAGGTGTGAGATTCACAGGAGTTCCAGAGAAGCGCTTCAGAAGGACTCACCTTCTTCCTATAGTATGAGATCAGTCTTCTAGATCTTCCAATGTCTTCCTCTACCTTTGCTGCCTCAATTATTCCAACAGTCAGGTAAGCCTCAAATCTTAGTACTTAGGATACAGTTAATCTTCCCTTGATGTCATCGATAGGCTTTTGGAAATTTTGATGTTAAGGAAAACAGCATGTAACAAACCAGTTTTACCATAGGCAAATTGATATAGACAACATTTAAGTTCTTATGTTATATTTCTGATCATAAAAACAATACCAAACCTCTAAATAAAAACCCAAACAATTCTAAATATTAAAAAGTTAGGTAAATGAGAGCTCTACATACATTTAAATACATTAATAAAAACTAGTAATATAATTATTTTCCAAGCTGCTTATTACAGTTCAGGGTTTCAGGTGGCCAGACCCCATCCCAGCAGCTCAGGGTACGAGGTGGGACCAACCCTGGGCAGGATGCCCTTCTATCTCAGGGCCTTTCCCCACATCCACACTCACTTAGACTGGGGCAATGGAGATGCCAAATTTGCTTCTCATGCTTGTCTTTGGAATGTGGGAGGAAACTGGACTTCACAGAGAAACCCATGCATATGTGGAGAAAACATGCAAGCTCCACACAGGCAGTGGTTCTGGCAGAAATCCATTTTTTCTTATTAGTGTTATAACAAACTAAGGCTTTGTGAAATGGCATTACTCAAAGACATACGGTACATAGAGCACCTTCTATTTTCCTAATAAAGGGAGCATTTAAACAGTTTAGAATACTACAGCAAAAAAGTAACTAAAACCATAAATTATTATTCTTACTCCATTTTTATTTACAACTTCTAGAAACGTTGCTTTTTAAAGTCTATTTTAGAACAATTCTAGGTTTTAAATAGAAATGAGAGGGTAGTAGAGAGATGTCCCAAATACTCCTGCCCCACACATGCAGAGTCTCTGCCATTATTAACATCACTCCAGAAGACTAAATTCTTTCACCAAGGATAAACCAACACTCCCATAATCACCCAAAGTGCACAGTGTACCTCAAGGTTCGCTGTTGGTATTACCAGTTCTATTGGTTTAACATGTACAATGACATATATCCATTTCTTTTTACTTCCCTAAAAGTCCTCTGTGGTTTGTCCATTCACCACCATACCCCATCTCACTCCCCCATTGCAATGGTCTTTCTTATTGCCTCTAAAGTTTTGCCTTTTCCAGAATGTCATATAGCTGGAATCATACAGTGTTGTATGTAGCCTCTATGTATTGTAGCCTTTTTAAATTGGCTTATTTCACTTATTAATATGCATTAAGTTTCCTCCTATCTTTACATGGCTCAATGGCTCATTTCTTCTTAGTGTTGAATAATCTGAACTTTGTTTTGACATTTAATTCTTTCATTTAGTATGAAGTTAGCAAATTTAAACTACCTTAAAGTAACAAAATATTTTCTAAAAAACTCTTTAAAATGAGGGTAAATGATAAGTTTTCAGGATTGAGCATCTTTTTTTTGTGGCAAAAAATATTTGTTTTTAAAAAGACATAACAGTACTTTTAAAAAGCAAACTGGACAAAGACATCAAAGAATACATTGTGTTTATTTTGGAGAATAATTATCTGGCATAGGTTTTAGAATTTTTCCTGATTCCACAATTGCAGCTTCTAGAATGTCAAATACATAAATAGTTGACTTCTGCTTGTTTATTGATTATTTTTCCAATTGGTTGTGGTCAATACCACTGAGCTTGTCTAATTAAATATTCCTGGTACTTGATAACACTACCTTTTGTATAAAGAATAGTTTTGAATCTCAGATGACATCGAGAATAGGACAGACACAGTGCTTTGTGATTTTCTTCTTTTGTGCTAGTATGAGAGGGATGCATTTGTTTTCTTCTGTGATATGAAAAACTAGCTTTTAACAAGAAATTAATTGGAAGAATGATAAAAATAGTGCCTCATATTCAAAGTTACATAAGAAAGGACAAAAATAACAAGGAAGGCTTAACTATCTTTGTGTCTAAAAGTTAGAAGATGGTTTTAAGCAGAAATCATCTAAGAGAGAATTTTGTAGATTACCTTAATAAAACATATTATGACTCCATGTCAGAGATTATTATTATTTCCACATAATTATGGCTTATACATTTTGATAAAAATTCATACTGGTATATATGGTACTAGGGATTTTATAAAACAGAAGTTATTACAAAATAAACAAAAAGAAAAAGAAGAGTCATTCAATAATAATTTATTGAATACCTTTATAAAGCTGGTACTGATCTAGGATATGCTGATATGTTGGTGAACAAATTGAGAAAAGGGATAGATAGTGTGCTATTTTATATGAGGTTTTCAGCAAAGGTCCTCCATGAGGTGATATTTCAGTGGAAATTTTAATGAAATGTAGTTATGAGTCATGTTAATATTAACTAAAATGTGTGTAATTAATCATCAAGTGTGTGAACTTCTACCAGTCAACAATAAGATAAGGAACTTGCATCAAAATGTATATCAAAGATGACACTAGGCAAGGTATCTCCATTAAGGAAACAGTCCTTCAAATTTCATTTCAGCTCCAACTTCCTAGTTCATTGAGATTGGCATTGAGTATCGTTGATCTAGTAGATGAGTGTTTTAGGTATAAAGTTTAGCAAATATTCTGAGGTCATGTTGCATTTATAGGTTCAAGAAACAGTAAGAAAACCACTATGGTCAGAATGGAATGAGGGGAAAAAGAGTAACTATGACTATGAGGGCAGACAAAAGTGGAAGCAGGGAGACTAATTCAGGATACAGCAAATGATAGCATCAAATGCATTTACAGGGTAAATTTTGGTAGTTTATTGAGCTGAGGAGCACTTGTAAAAAGCTTTTTTAAAAGGTTGAAATTAAATGTCTTAGCCTAAATAATTGAATGAAATTGTGTTATAATTTAATGAGAAGAGGGCTACTAATGCAAGAGGTATAACTGAAGAATAGGAAATCAATAGTATAGTTTTAGACACGCAAAGTTTACACATTCTTATAAGTAAAGGCATCAAATAGTGAATATAAGGGTCTGAAATTCAGGTAGGAGTGCAGAGCTAGAGATTAAAATGTATAGGTCACCTTTGTGTGGATAGTGTTTAAAATAATAGGAGTAGGTAAGACAGCTTACCTAGGGAGTGGATGTAGTAGTAGAAAGAACATAACCCAGTCCTGAGTGAGGCTCTCCCCAACTTAAAGTTCAGAAAATGGAAGAAAATTCAGCAGGGAAGATCAAGAAGTTTCTGCTAGTGAAATAAAAAAAGGAAATACAAGTCAGCGTGTTGTATCTGAGGTGAAGTGAAAAAAATGAAACTTTTATAAAAAGGAGTGAGGAGCTACATTTAAAATTAGGTAAGATATGATTGGTCACTGTAAAAAAATAATATGTATGTTGGATTTTAATGCAATAAAGTTGCTTTCTACTATTCTCTTTTCAAGGCTATGGCCTCATAAGAAACAATTATCATATAATGACTTTACTACTACAAAACTAATTTCCTATTTCAGCATTGATGTGAACATCACATAAATTGATTAAAAAGAGATGGAAGAAATACAGACATAATTTCTTGTAATGGGTTGAGTCTAGGGAGTCTATCTTTAATAAAAAATAATCAAGACTGAAATGTAAGTTCATAGAAGACTTCAGGTATCCATAGCTCTACCACATATGGATTAAAATTGGTGCTTATGTTTTTCTTTTACAAATAAAGCACATTTACATGGCAAACACATGAAATTTAAAAGATGAGTAAATTAAATTGAGAAAAAAAGAAATTTTTAAGTAAAAAATAAAATTGCTGCTACTTGTGGGTAATACAAACTATTATAAATGTATATTTAAGGGTATATTAGCAATTTGTGCTGGAGGATGTCAATGAAAGAACATATTGACACTTAATATCTATGGATTTTGTATTGTTCCTCTTAGGAAAGTATGCACGAAATATCATCAGTTAGGTGGTTGTTAAAATGTCCTTTGAACTGTATGTATTGACAGTTATAGGGCTACATTCTACATAAAGTGAGAACATGAGGCAATATTCCAATTATTCTGCTAGAGAAGACTGGCAGTGTAATTTGGTTAGTTTACTTCTTTGTTAAAAAAAAGTTAAGTCAACACTAGAATTCATTCATTTTAATAAATACTTATTTTTATGTTCCAGATTTTTTTGCTATGTTCATCCTTAGATATGGGTTTGAAAAAGGATGTAAAATAAGATGCTCTACTCACTAGCACCTCATAAATCATAGATAAAACTCAGAGACAAGATTAGAATGCTTGAGGAATTCATACTACATCTGCTTCTCCTTATTGAGTTCATTGTAAGCCAGTCACTAGTTGATCTGTTCCATATATACATATACATATACATATACATATACATATACATATACATATACATACACATATACATGTACATGTACATGTACACCTTTATTGAATCATCATAACAATCTTGGAAGACAATTACCCTTGTTTATTAATGAGAAACTTAAGTTCTGTGAGCTTAATAAGTTTGTTTAGCTAAGACACTAAAGTGCTTCAATAAGGTGAAAGTAATGATTTTGCTAAAGCTGCTGAAAGTACAAGATTAAAACATATAAATAATTGCATTTGAAAAGTTATTGGTAAACTTAAAAAGAATGTGCTTAGAGTGAAGTCTTCAGTGAACTTGAAAAGAGTGGGGCTTTTAGAGTCCAGATAGTAGCCATCCATAGGCTTAAATAGAATGATGTCATGAGGAAATGAAAACCTGATTACAGAGAATTAAAAAAAAAGGACGGGACATGGAGATTTAGAAACAGTAAATACGAATGACTTTTGTGGAGACTGCCTATAAAAAGGAACAGATAGTCGGCCAATAGTTAGAGCTGTCTGAAGTATAGGTTGAGGAAATAGTTTATAAAATTGAAGAATTATTGTATATTTGTGATAAATATAAGTGTGCAGTAGAGAACAAAATCAATGATTCAAATGAAAAAGAGATAAATACAGGAGTAAAATTTTTGAGTAATAAGATAAAATGACATAAAGTAAATTTTTAAAATTTGGACTTAGGCAGAAAGAACAGTTTCAACTTTGCAAAAGGAAGAAAGGTCAAATGTATTGGGATATTGCAAACCAAAATGAAGAATTTTTATGAACAATTAGTTTGATTTTATTTTCTTGGAGAAGTAAGGAGGGAAGCCATTGACTAAGTGTGAGATGTTGAGATGGTGAAATAATACTCCTTTGCCAGAGTGAGAAAGTTAATCCATCAGAGCAGTATTATCAGTTCTGAGAGCTCAGTTGGAATCTGTGGCTTTGAAATAGAAGTGAGAGTGTTCCACATAGCTTGTAGGTTCTCATAAATAAATTCATGAGTTGGTGTAGGCCTGATTGATGTATTCTGCAAGTTATAAAAAAGACTTTAGTTTGAATAGAGTTCTTGGCATGAAGAAGAGACAGGGGCCAATGAAGAGAGACTATTTGCAATGAAATGACTATAGTAATAGATTATGAAAAATGAGAGGTTTAAGGAGTGAAGAAAGTTTATGAAGTGGATAATGACCGAAAAATCATTAAGAATTTGAAGAGATTTTGAGGTAGTGGAGCAGTACAAAATAGCTGGAAAGTTAGGAGATGCTGTTGAGAGAGTAAGAAACTTGAAATGCTCTCTTCTGAGATGGTGTACTTATGTTTGGTTGTGAGTGCCTAGGAAATACCAAGGAAAGGTGAAGAAAAAGATCCTCAGAAGTGATGAGGTGAGAGGAACAGGGACACCAGGGTGTTGGCTGTATCTTCTTCATAGATGTTGAAGTCATGAAGAATGATTTCAATCCAATTGTGTGTTTTGAGGTTGAAGGGAGAAGTAAAATTATGGAAACGGTAAGGGGCATAGAAAGCAATCAATGCAACTTCATGACATGTGGTGAATAATGTGGTGAGAAAAATGTAAGTATCACCTTGAGAAGGCTGGCGATAGTCTCTTTACTGGGCAGCTTGGGCTCAGTTACAGCAAGAAAAACAGGAAGCTGGTGACTTAATATGGGAGATTTTACAGATAATATTTCATGATTTTCTGAGGACATAGTGTGATCTTTGAGGAGATAAAATCAGTGTAAAAGATGGTGTCTGGTAAAAGGATAAACAAAATGTATGGTGACATGACATGATAATGGCTGACCTGGAAGATCTATAATGTTGACGGTTAATATATCAATGTATATATTGCAAAACATGATGGGATTAATTGAAATAATTTCTTAGAAGGAATGGAAAACTGGTTTCAATTACAGGCCTTTAAAAATTTTTTTTGAAGAGTCATTAGTGCTAAGGGAGGAGCAGGTGCAGGCACTTTAGCATGAAAGTGGCTGCAAGAAGCCAGGGCATCATTATCTGAAGGTGGGGAAAACAGCAAGTGTGATAAAAGCAAAACCAGAGCTCCTATTATATACAGAGAAGGATCAAAAGTAATGCTGACCTGATGCTCTTTGCCAAGTTAGTGAGATGTCTTTGCTAAAGATGAGCTGCTTAACACAAAGTGTATTCCCAACTGTGGGGCATTGATGAGCCCATCTATAATATATGTGGGAACTGCGTGGTAGACACTGGATGAAGAAGGAGAAAAATATTTTACTTCATTGCTTTCTTTTTTGCCCTTTTTTAAAATGCCAATGAATTGCTACTCTAGATAATCCACATCACATTCCTTTAGATATTGATATTTTGCCCTATGGTAACAATGTTTTAAAGATAGATGAGTTATTGAAATATGTAGTGTTAACAGTATTGCTATAATATGTATCATAATCAGTATGCTCATAATCACAGTTTCTCACATATCAGATGTTTATATTTATGATATATTTTAGCTATTTTAGCTGTTTTAAAAAAATGATAAAATAGTGCTATTTCAGTAACAAAATCTTAAGAAATAGGAACTTTTTATTATGATAAATACAATTATCTTCAAAATTTACATTTTACATATAAGTGAAAGTAATGGATAACTTAGAAAGTGTTTTGTTATCTTAATTTAAAACTTTTTGTTAATACTATTTACTTAATGATTGAGTCAACATATCTAGGAGACTAACGTTTTTAAAAAATGTATAGGACAGTTACCAGTTCTAGCATCTAATATATTCTAAATATAGTTCCAGTTGAAATTTATGACAAAAATATGAATTAAATTTGGTATAATATTGATAAGTAAATATAGATGTTTTTGTTAAATATTTTGCCTTATAATATCTGGTTATTCTTTAATTAAATAGCCTTAAGAGCTCAAAATTATATATTCATTTTTATTTTAAGATAAAATACATAAATTGTTTTTGATTAAATTTATTGGGACAACATTTGTTAATAAGATCATATAAGTTTCAGGAGTACATTTCTATAATACATCTGTATATTGTATTGTGTGCCCACCACCCAAAGTCTAATAATGTTTATTATAAGTATAAAATTCAGAGAAAAAGCACTTCAGACTTACAAGATTTGTCTAAGTTAACTAATATTACATAATTTTCAAAAAATTACAAAGCGTATTATTTAACTGACTTAATAGCCCATATTGGCCTGGATATAAATATGTGGGTCAGGCATTATAGTTAATAATTCACCAGTACAATTTTATATTACTGGGCATGCACAGGTTTGAGTTTAAAATTTTGTGTATCTACAAAAACTTAAAATATAGCTTAAAAACTTACACTATTTTCTGTATACATTAAATAGTCACTTGTTTGCTGAATTCTGTTTGATAGCCTGATGTAGAATCTTCATAGGGAATGTAATATATATTTTGAGTGCCCTACTTTACTCTTAGATATTTGTAGTCAGATTTTTTCCAATATTAAGTAATATGTCAGCCTCTTATAGTCTTTATTGAGTGTATTATTGCCCTCTGAATTTCTGTGTATTAAAAAGGGATTCTTATGAAGAATGCCTGTTTTTTTTTACTTGATAATGTTTTTTATCTTCCCACTTGTTAACAAGTTGAGTCTATATATCCTTGACATTTCATCTGAGGAAGCTGAAGCTCCCAGTGTCATGGAGCTTGAGATCTGCGAGAAGGAAAGAGAGGGCAAGAAGGAGAGGAAAGGAGGAGTTGGTAGCAGGCTGGGAGTAGGGAGAGGGAGAGAGAGAGAGTTTTTCATCTAAATCCATATATTTTATTCAATATCTCCATTAAATTTGGCAACTTCCTCCAATTTGTTTTACTGAAGAAGCCTTACTGGTAACCATTATATAGCATACATGAACAAGTATTTATTCTGTTGTTTATAAAAGTATATAGATATATGCTTCTTGAAGCATATATCTATAAAGAGCTATGTTTTTGTACAAAACTTAATATTGATAATCACATAGTAAAAGCTTAATATATTGGTGCTTGCTAGAAAATAATAACACTATTATTTTGCAAGATATTGCATTAAGTTATTATGTGTGGTATTTTATTTTATCTTTATAATGCATTTTACATAAATTCTATTATTTTTTTCTAAATTACAACTGAAAAATTAATCTTAAATTAACTTGTAATTGACAGATCAATGCACTAGTCACATCTCACTTTGATTTGCCCAACTTTAAATTTCATACTTGATCCATTATGAAATATTTTTAAACATGAAACTGACTTGTTTTGTGGTATATACATTAGCTTCACAATGTTATGCTTAAACTTAACTTCATCAATTAGTTTATCCATATTATTATCATTTATTTCTTGGTAGTTTTGATGGGGGAAACTCAAGAGTTAGAAAATTTTGGTTTTAGGTAATAGTTAAGCTAGTAGTTAATGCATGTAAAAATCTATCGTTTCAGAACTGAAGGTATGGTCCTCATCGACTCCAGAAGACCATAAGCAAGTCAACCTTTGTGCTCCAGAAGAGACCATAAGCAGTCAAGATGGTAACTGAGCCACTGTGTTCCAGGGAGAAACATCCTGCCACCCAGAACACTGATGAAGAAAATCACCCAAGACACAGGATGCAGGACCCAGACAGAAAATCACCAGTCAAGTGATGAAAGGATGTTAGGGAAATTGCCAGACTGTAGCTTTTATCTCATTAACCTCTTTCCTGAGTTCCAAATATCTTACCTATATATTTTCCTCCTTATAAAAAGTCTGGCTCGAAAGGAAACCTAATAAGATCCATTAGGGTACATAACATGTGGTCTTCTCAGATCACCAGCCATCTGAATAAAGTGCCAATAAAGATTCAATCCCTGTCTTTGCTGATTGGTTCTGGTAGTGTCAGGCAGCACAACTTTTTGAGTTTCAGCTTCACAGTGGAAAAAATTAAAGGAGAGTATGTTTTAAATAGCTTGATAATGGGTGTATTTTGTCAGTTATCCCTGCATATTGTGGGTGTAAGAAAACTGTTAAACCACATGTATGAATACAAGGCGCTTAAAAAACAGAGTTGCATCCCAATTCTTATACAAGTAAAAGAGATAATTTACATATCTTCAGAATGTTGTTTACTTCAAACATTGGAGCTACTTAGTGTGAGGAACAAATGCTGCATTCAAATTTTCAATTGTAACTAAAAATACAAAGAAACTAGGTATATAATTAATGGATCATTACAATGTTATTATTTTGGTTAAAGTCTCAGAAGCCCAGACCATAAGTACTAGGCTGTCAAAATTCAGGAATTTTTTTGACCAATTTACTGAAAGAAAAAGAAATGCCTGAGAGAGCAAAATGCAGAGTTTTGTGAAAATAACCCAATGAATCACTGAAAATTTTCAACAACCAAAGAAGATTATTACAATTTATAAATTAACCATTAATTATTCATTAAAATAAGTAAACATTTCAATTAGATAAATTTTATATTGAAAGATATATCAAAATTTTATAGTAATTCATATAATATAATCAAAACATTAAAGTACAAAATTAATAGTGTACTATAGAAATTAAGAGAACTAATAATGTAATGAAACTGTAATTTCATAGTTTTTAATTAAAACATTTCTTGAACTAGTTTTTGACCTATTGTGTTCACTATTTATTTGAGTACATTAAATTTATTACACTGATTCATTCCTAGGGAACGGGCTTACAGTGAGAATATAAAATAAACAATAAAAATAGCATTCATCTTTTATATCTATATAGAAGATATTATCCCTGATTTAAAAAAAAAAGATTATTGCATTTTTAGTTCTCAGTAAGAATTCCTCTAATATTATGGAAAAGTTCAGAAGTAATTTATGATGTTAGTGTCATGGTAAGTGATCAAATAACTAAATAAATTTACATATTTCTTTATCTGTTCCATATTCCTGTCTCATATTCCACACCATTTGTTAAACTCCCACTTTTCTTTTACTGAAACCTATGTCTTCTCTGAAGCTTTTCCTGTTATTTCGAGGATCCGTTATTCACAACCTTAGCAGTTTTCCTACCATCCTGTACTCCTAGTAGATGACTCCCAGCAGTCATCTTCTTCTATTTTAATAGTGTATTTTAGGTCATTTGTTATCATTTGGTCATAAACAATTTTATAGCAAGGAACATATCCCTTGTATTATTATAATCAAAATAAAATAGCCTAGAGTTTGTTATATACATAATAGACACCCTCTGAAAATGAATGAATTCAAGGAAACTCTGAAAGGTATCTAATGGTCAATACTCACATGGCATTTCAATGTCCTAGAAAATCTTCTAAGCACTGCACACACACGCAGATTTAATCTTTACAACATTGTTATATTTTTACTCTGTAATTATGCCCATATTCCAGATGAAGAAACTAAGGCAAGCAAAGAGTTTGTCTAATCTAACTTTCCCATAGTCACACTGCTGGTAAGTGGTAGAATTGGGAGATATAACTGAGCAAGTAAATGGTCTTTACCCTACATAATATAACTGCCCTTTGATTATTCTTTTAAAATGTTCATGGAGAAATTAGTGCTCAACAATTTCATTAACTTCTCTATTCATTGTAATTTTTTGCTCAAGGTGACAACATTCCAAACCAGACTAATTTAATAAACATATAATTAATTGGCTTATGAAAACCAAAAAAAGTAAAAAATAAATTGTTTTCTGTTAGTCTTACTTTACTTACCATAATACCCTCTGGGTCCATCCATGCTGTTGCAAATGCCAAGATTTCACCTTCAATTGTTGAGTAATATCTCATTGTGTGTGTGTATTATCTTTTTAATCCATTCTTCTATCAATGGACACCTATGTTGCTTCCATATATTAGCTAGTTTAAATAAGACTGTAATGAGCATATGTATGTGTATATATATTCAAATTAGTGTTTTTGTTTTCTGATAAATATCCAGAAGTGGGATGCTGAGTCATATGGTGGTTTTACTTTTAATTTTTTTGTGAAAGCTCCACATTGTGTTCCATAGTGGTGGTATGAATTTACAATCCTTCCAACATGTCATCAGACCAGAAAAAGAAATAGAAGATATCTAAATTGGAAAGAAAGAAGTGGAATTGTCACTATTTGCAGATGGTATGATACTACATACAGAAAACCTTAAAGACTCCACTAAAAAAAAAAAAAAAAAAAAAAACTAGGAGAACTAATTAAATAAATTCAGTACAGTTACATGACACAGAACTTGGTTGGATTTCCATACACTAATAACAAATGATGAAAAGGAGAATTTAAGAAAACAGTTGCATTTACAATTGCATCAAAAGAATAAAATAACTTGGAATAAATTTAACCAAGGAAGTAAAAAACCTGTACTCTGAAAACTATAAGATGTTGAAGAAATTGAAGAATTTCAATTAAATGGAATTTAAATTTCAAATAAATGGAGGCATATATTATGTTCATGGATTGGAAGAATTAATATCATTCAGATGTCCATTCTACCCAAAGCAATCTAGAGATTCAATGCAATCCCTATCAAAATACCAATGCATTCTTCTTAGAACAAGAAAAAATATTCCAAAAATTTATATAGTTTGTTTCAATTACCTACATATATAGCTGCTTAATACTTTCTATAAAAAAAAAATCACTCCCTTATATGTTCACTACCCTACTTTGGTTTCTATGTTCATTAGTAGCCGAATCTCTTTCCTCGTCTTTATCAATTCTTCAGCAGCTATAAGCTCCAAAGGCTTTCTTCACCATCCATGTTGGAAGGAAAGAATGCCTAATGCCTGAAGCTCCAACAAATTTCCTGGAGAAAATCAGGAAACAAACATTGCATCAACTTCTTATGAATGAACCATGAAAAGTAAGTTATGTGAACTTCAGTCAAATAAAATTCCAGACTCAAACACAATGAAAAATGAAATACTGCCCTTTGCAACAACATGGATGGATCTTGAGACTATCGTGCTAAGTGAAATTAGTCAGACAGAAAAAGTCAAGAGCCATATAACTTCACTCATTTTGTGGGATATAAAATTGAAAACAACATGAACAAAAAAGGCCAGGAAACAAACAAAAGCCAATAGACACAGACAACCGTATAGTGGTTTCCAGAGGAAAAGGAGTGGAAGGAGGGAGAAAATGGTAAAAGGAGCCAAAAAATATATGGTGAGAGAAGAAGACTTGACTTTGGGTGGTGAACACACAATACAATATACAGATGAAGCATTATAGAATTGTACACTTGAAATCTGTGTAATTTTATTAACTAATTTGACATTGATAAGTTTAATAATAAAAAGACATTAAGTTTCAAAAACAAACTCCTGATCGCACCTGTGGAACCCAGAGATGTCATCTGCCTGGTTTGAAACTAATGACATGAAAGGGGTAAAAATATCTTCAAAATACTGACCAGAAAAAAAGGGTTCTTTATAATTATTAATATAATTTATTAACACAATTTATTAATAATAAATAAAGCAAGTCAAAAGATTAGTTGGGCAAGGATTCATGACATAAAATAAAGTTTCTCCCTTGAACTTTCCTTTCTTTTTCAATAACAATGTCAGCAAATCTGATTTTCACAGGGTCATTTACCGTGTTTCCTGCCTTCTTTTTATATGGGCGTTGAGGTGTCAATAGTCAAACCATGTGGAAATAATACTCCTCCCAACACTATAAATGTTGAACCCTTAGTGCATCCAAAGTCATCTACAGCCACACAAATGAATTAATATCTGACTTTCCTACCTTTTAACTAAATACTTAAATAATACATTAATCATCAAATCAAGATACTATCATGGGAGCTGAGAGTAAAAAAATATTTAAGTTCTATCCTCAAAAATTTTTAACAACTGAATCAGTTACAACAACTATAAACAAAACCTAGTTATAATATAATGTGGTTAGTACTCTACTAGTGCTATGATAAAAATGTATTTAGTTAACAAAGAAGGGAGTAGTTAATTCTGCTTGAGGCAAAGTTCTGGTAAGGAAATGCTTTACAGTGGTGTAGACTTTTGAGCTAAGCCTTAAAAATTTAATACTTTTTTGTATTCGTTTTAATTGTATGGAGATGAAAAGAAAGGTCTTTAACCAGAGTAAAATGCATACTCAGTGTGTTTAGATAGAAAAATTTGTGACTTTTTAGACAATATTCCAGCATAAATAAAGATGGGGAGTGCAGCAGAAGGTGAAGTTGGATCTGTAGGTGAAAGCTACTCTGTACCATGCTTAGGTGGTTGTGACTTTGTGGTTGTTGTTGCTGTTAATGAGTTGTGATTAGGAATGTATTCATGGACAGTTACTTGGCAAAATAAAGGATGTATGTGAAACTTAAATCGTTTTACTTCAGAGAAAAGAAAGGAAGAAGGAAGAAGGTGGGTAGGGGGAAAGAAAAAAAGAAGAAAGGATTTTGATTTAATACTGACATTATTACTTGTAAATGAAGTTTTGCCTTAACCCACAGGAAATAATAAAAAAACACAGGAAATAATAAAAAAAAAAAACTTCTAATAAATGTACATTTACACAATGGGGTGCTGCACAGCTATAAAAAAGAATGCAATCTTAACCTTTTTGAGAGCATGGATGAGTATGGAGATTATTATACCAAGCAAAATAATCCAGTCAGAGAAAGATAAATACCATATGATCTTTCTCATATGTGAGAATCTAATGAACAAAATAGAATGACAAACAAAATAAAAAGAGGCAGGGATACATGGAATACAATGATAGATGCCAGAGGGGAGAGTGTTAGGGGCCTAGAGATTTGCAAAAGAATGTATGTGTATATATGCATAGCCCTTGTGCAGATACCAATTTAGTGAAGCCCAATTTAGGGTGAGGGTGGGGAAAGTGAGGACGTGAGATTACAGGGGGCAAATGGGGGACATCTGTAATAGTGTCAATAATTTAAAAAAAACCTTTAATTTGCTGGAATTCATATCAAAAGCATCAGAATAAACATCAGGTTTGTATGACTTTGGAAATTCCTGCCCTTACTTGAAGAGGAATAATTGATTATAACCTGGAAGATTTAGATATTTGTTAGTATTTTAACAATAACAAAAAAGAAATCATTTATGTGTGAAATAATGTCCAACAGTTTTTAAAAACTGAGTTAATAACGTTAAGATAAGAGAGAGTCCAATAGTTCTGACCTAAATATTGCCCTGTGGTAGGCAACCTCTAAAAGGTCCTCAGTAATTGTTACCTTCTGTTATTTACATGTTTATGTAATACTCTCCCCTTAAATGCAGTCTTGGACTGGTGACTTGATTATAATGAAAGAAATAGGAGAGGAGGAAGATGGTGGCACGGTAGGAAGGAGCACATTTCACTTCCCCCTGCACACAGGAGAAAAACCTGGCCAATTTAGGTTGGAACAGAGCAAACAGCCATCAGAAACACAGCATATTTGAAAACAGATTAAAAATTGTAGCACACATTGAAAAACCAGATGGTAAGGAGAGTACTTCAGAACAATAAGAGCCCAAGGGCCAGCACGGACACCAGGGCGGGGACTGAGACCCCAGGCCAGTGCTTGCCCAGCTCACCACAAGATTAGGGAGGGAGCTGGGTCAACTGCTCCCTCCCCAGCCAAACAAGGTTTTAGCTGCACTGGGATAAACCCAGTTGCTTGAAATCTCACGGAGAGGAGTTAGGGTCTCAGTGGCAGACAAGCTGGGTGTGTCAACACCCATGCATAGCCCAGGGAGGACTGCACACCGGAGTTCCCAAGGCTCTCCATGCCCGGCCCCATCGGGAGGGCCTTACGCCAGAGTCCTTGCAACTGTCGGATCCCGGCGCCACTGAGACGGCTGCATGCCTGAGCTCCAGTGACTGTCAGAGCCCACCATCAGGGACTATTGCTCAAGGATTGGCACCCATGTGTGACCGCAGGTGGCTTCGAGATCATAGGCACCCGAGCCCGACTGGAGTAGGCACTTGCTTCCTCAAAACATACGCCTGAGGCTCTGGGTGGAGAGGCCCAGGGCTAGCTCTGAGGACAGTAGTGCAAAGATAACTGAGTGCTGAATAGGGAGAAAAGTGATACTGTCACCCCTAGGCCATTGCTGCCACCAAGACCAGAAACATCAGCTTGGCAAGATTCAAAACAGCAAGAGTTGTTTTTTTTTTTTTTTCTTGTTTTCTTTTCTTTTTTTCTTTTAATTTATTCTATTATTTTTTCATTATTTTATCTTTTTTTACCCCTCAACTCCTTTTGCTTCTCGTTACTTCTTTGATTTATTCTTTCTTCCTTTATTTCCAATTTTATCTCTTCTTCCTTCCTCTTTTTTTTCTTTTTCTTTCTTCTTTTCTTTCTTCTCTTTCCATTTTTTCATCTTTTCTCTTTTTAAATACTAATGAGTGAGACAAAAACAAAAAACAAAACAAAATAAACCATGGGACTATGAAAAAAACAGAGTTGGTCCCAAGGATGGGGCTTTTCAACAGATAAGACAGTGGAAGCTGTGAACACCAGGATACCTGAAAGAGAGAGCACCACTGAATCTCACAGGTAGTCTACCACAGAAGTTCCCACCATAAGCCCAGGGAGCCAGAACAGATCAATTTAAGAAGCAGAGGCAAACAAGAAGACAGTCAAAAACAATGGGAAGACAAAGAAATAATCCCCATATGAAAGAAAACGAGGAAGCCCCAGAAAGAATGCTAAATGAAACAGAGGCAACTCAACCATCAGATTTGGCATTCAAAACAATGGCTGTCAGGAAGCTCCATGAGCTCTCAATGAGCTACCAGAAACTGCAGGGAGCTACGATGAACTCAATGCAAATTATATCAACAAGAATAAGGAAAAAGAAACTATCAACAAGGGCCAAAAGGAAATGAAGAATACAATTTCTGAACTGAAGAACACAGTGGAAGGAATGAAAACCAGAACTGATGAAGCAGAAGAACAGATCAGCGAGTTGGAGGACCAAGTAGAAAAAAACACCCAGAAAGAGCAAGAAAAGAAAAAGAGGCTCAGAAAGAAGGAAGAAGGATTAAGAGAAATGCAAGACAATATGAAATATAATATCTGTATAATAAGGATACCAGAAGAAGAAGAACAGCAAGGGATAGAAAACCTATTTGAAAAAGTAATGATGGAAATTTTCCCTAATTTGATGAGAGAAAAAGTCACACAAATCCAGGAAACACAGAGAGTCCCAATCAAGAGGAACCCAAAGAGGCCCACTTCAAGACACATCATAACTAAAATGGCAAAATTCCAAGACAAAGAGAGAATCTTAAAAGCAGCAAGGGAGAAAAAGGAAGTAACATACAGGGAGCCCCAATAAGGCTAGCAGCTGACTTCTCAATGGAAACGCTCCAAGCTAGAAGAGAATGGCAAGAAATATTCCAAGTAATGAGAACCAAAGGCCTGCAACCAAGACTACTTTACCCAGCAAGGCTTTCAATCAAGATAGAAGGCCAAATAAGGAGCTTCCCAGACTAAAGAAGTCTAAAAGAATACCCCTCTACCAAACCAGTTCTGCAAGAGATGCTGAAGGGACTGCTTTAAGGAAAGGAAGGAAAAGGGAAAGAGAGGGAGAGGAACACAGGTACAAAAATGGCAATGAATAAGGACCTATCAATAATAACCTTAAATGTAAATGGATTAAATGCTCCAATAAAAATGCATAGAGTAGCTGAATGGATGAGAAAGCATGACCCACACATATGCTGCCTACAAGAGACCCACCTCAGGACAAAAGACCTACACAGACTCAAAGTGAAGGGCTGGAAACAAATTTTCCAAGCAAATGGACAGGAAAAAAAAGCTGGGGTAGCAATACTCATATCAGACAATATAGACTTCAAAAGAAGGGCCATAAAGAAAGACCCAGAAGGACACTTCATAATACTCAAGGGAAGAATCCACCAGGAAGACATAAACATTGTAAATATATATGCACCCAACATAGGTGCACCTAAATACATAAAAAAAAAAAATCTTAGAGGACTTCAAGAAAAATATTAACAGCAACACAATTATAGTAGGGGATTTTAACACCCCACTGTCAAAAATGGAAAGATCTTCCAAATGAAAAATCAACAAAGATATTGTAACATTGAACAACATTTTGGATGAAATGGACTCAACTGATTATATATATATATATATATATATATATATATATATATATATCCCTTCATCCCAAAGAAACTAAATACACATTCTTTTCTAATGCACATGGAACATTTTCAAAGATAGACCACATGATAGGACACAAAACAAGCCTCAACAAATTCAAGAAAACTGAAATCATACCAAGCATTTTCTTCGACCACAAGGGACTGAAACTAGAAACCAACCCCAAGGGGAAAAACACAAAATCCTTAAAAATCATGGAGTTTGAATAGCATGCTATTAAACAATCAATGGGTCAAGAATAAAATTTGGGAGGAAATCAAAAAGTTTCTGGAAAAAAATGAAAATGAACTCACAATGACCCAGAACTTATGGAACACAGCAAAGGCAGTCCTCAGAGGGAAGGTCATACTGATACAGGCCTACCTAAAAAAGATAGAAACATCTCAAACAAACAACTTATCTCTATGCCTACAAGAACTTGAGGAACAACAAAGACAGCCCAGAGCAAGTACAAAGAAGGTAATAACCAAGATCAGAGCAAAATTAAATGACATAGACACTAAAAGCACAATTCTAAGGATCAATGAATCCAGGAGCTGGTTTTTTGAAAAGATAAACAAGATTGACAAGGCTTTAAGCAGGCTCATCAAGAAAAAAAGTGAGAGGACCCAAATAAACATAGTCAAAAATGAAAGAGGAGAGATTACAACTGACACCACAGAAATACAAAGGATTGTAAGAAATTACTTTGAAAATCTAGGTGAAATGGACAAGCTTCTAGAAAAATATAATCTCCCAAAACTCAATGAAGAAGAAGCAGAAAGCCTGAACAGACCAGTAATAGCAGATGAAATAGAAGCAGTAATCAAAAAACTGCTGACACACGAAAGCCCTGAACCAGATGGTTTCACAGGAGAATTTTACAAAGCATTTAAGGAAGAGTTAACCCCTATCCTTCATAGAGTATTCCAAAAAATTCAAGAAGATGGAAGACTCCCAAATTCTTTTTATGAAGCCAGCATCATCCTAATCCCCAAACTAGATAAAGACAAAACAAAAAAATGAAAACTTTAGGCCAATATCGCTGATAAACATAGATGCTAAAATTCTCAACAAAATACTGGCAAACCACATCCAATAATACATTAGAAAGATCACACACCATGACCAAGTGGGGTTTATTCCTGGGATGCAAGGTTGGTTAAACATTCGCAAATCAGTAAATATAATACATCACATAAACAAAAGCAAAGACAAAAATCACATGATCATATCAATAGATGTGGAAAAAGCATTTGATAAGGTACTGCACCCATTTATGATAAAAACACTCAGGAAAGTGGGAATAGAGGGAGCATTCCTCAACATAATCAAGGCCATATATGAGAGACCTACAGCCAACATCATACTCAATGGGCAAAAACTAAAATCTTTTCCACTAAGATCAGGAACAAGACAAGGTTGTCCACTTTCATGACTGAGCCACAGCAATTAGACAAGAAAAGGAAATAAAAGGCATCCACATTGGAAAGGAGGAAACAAAGTTATCATTGTTTGCAGATGACATGATAGTGTACATAGAAAATCCTATAGACTCGGCCAAAAAGCTTCTCGACCTAGTAAATAAATTTGGCCAAACAGCAGGATACAAAGTCAATATCCAGAAATCAAAGGTATTTCTGTATACCAACAATGAAAGAGCAGAAGCAGAAATCAAGAAAAAAATCCCATTCGATATAGCAAAAAGAAAAATAAAATACCTAGGAATAAACCTAACCAAGGAGGTAAAGGACCTGTATGCAGAAAACTACACAACACTGAAGAAAGAAATGAGGGAAGACACAAACAAATGGAAACATATACCGTGTTCATGGATCGGAAGAATTAACATCCTCAAAATGTCCATACTACCCAAAGCTATATACAGATTCAATGTAATACCTATTAAATTACCAATGGCATATTTCACAGACATAGAACAAACACTTCAAAAATTTATATGGAACCATAAATGACCTCGAATAGCTGCAGCAATTTTGAGAAAGAAGAGCAAAATAGGAGGGATCACAATACCTGACACCAAACTGTATTACAAGGCCACTGTAATCAAAACAGCCAGGTACTGGCACAAAAACAGGCACATGGACCAGTGGAATAGAACAGAGAGCCCAGAAGTAAACCCAAGCTCTACGGTCAATTAATATCTGACAAAGGAGACAGCAATATAAAATAGAGTAAAAGTAGCCCCTTCAACAGTGGTGTTGGGAGAACTGGACAGCTACATGCAAAAAAATGAAACTTGAACACCAACTTATACCATACACAAAAATACATTCAAGGTGGATAAAAGATTTAAATATAAGCCATGACACCATTAAAGTCCTAAAGGAGAACATACTCAGGAAAATCTCAGACATTTCACGCAGCAACATTTTTACTGGTATGTTCCCTAAAGAAAGGGACATAAAGGAAAGAATAAACAAATGGGATCTCATCAAACCAAAAAGCTTCTCCACGGCTAAAGAAAACAGTATTAAAATAAAAAGAGAACCAACTCTATGGGAAAACATATTTGCCAATGATACCTCAGACAAGGGTTTCATTTCCAAAATATATAAAGAACTTACATGACTCCACTCTAAGAAGACAAGCAACCCAATTAAAAAATGGGCAAAGGACTTGAACAGACACTTCTCCAAGGAGGGCATACAGAAGATCCAGAAACACATGAAAAGATGCTCAATATCGCTAGCTATCAGAGAGATGCAAATTAAAACCACAATGAGATACCACTTCACACCTGTCAGAATGGCCATCATAAACAAAGCAACAAACAACAAGTGTTAGAGAGGTTGTGGAGAAAAGGGGACCCTAGTGCACTGTTGGTGGGATTGCAGACTGGTAGAACCACTATGGAAAGCAGTATGGAATTTTCTAAGAAAACTAAAAATCGACCTATCTTTTGACCCAGCAATTCCACTGCTAGGATTATATCCTAGGAACCCTGAAACACCAATCCAAAACAACCTATGCACCCCAACGTTCATAGCAGCACAATTTACCATAGCCAAGAGTTGGAAGCAACCTAGGTGCCCATCAGTAAATGAATGGATCAAAAAACTATGGTACATTTACACAATGGAATTCTATGCAGCAGAAAGAAAGAAGGAGCTCCTACCCTTCGCAACAGCATGGATGGAACTGGAGAGCATTATGCTAAGGGAAATAACCCAGGATGTGAAAGACAAATACCATATGATCTCACTTTTAACCGGAACCTATCAACAGAACAAACAAACAAGCAAAATATAACCAAAGACACTGAAATTGAGAACAAGAGAGGAGGGGGATAGGAATTTCAAGGGAAAAGGTTAAGGGTTTAGAGCACCAAGTATGAAATACACATGGACAAAAGCTAGGGGGGTGGAAATGGGATGGAGCCTGGAAGGGCTCGAGTGGTGGGCTGGGATGGGAGTAGAAGACAGAAAACTGTATAAGAACAACAATTAAATTTTAAAAAATGAAAAAAAAAGAAAGAAATATGATGAAAGTGATGGCACACCACTTCTAAGACTTAGTTACATAAAAACTGTGACTTCTGTTTTGCTCTCTCTCAGTTTTCTCTTCCCTAGCTCTGAAAGAAGCTAGCTGCAATGTTATTTTTAATTGAAATATGAGATCTGTCTGGCAAAAGTCCAGCCATTGTTAATATGAGGAGTATGACCTACTTTTATATAATGACCTCTTTAACATCCACGTAGCCTGGCAACAAAGGTGAGAGGACTGGAATGCACATGAGTGAACAAGGATGGCTTCACTGTACCAGTCAGTGGGAGTGGTAGATGTCACTGAGTGAGCATGTATACTGTGTGGCTGCCTTCAAAATGACTGAGTGAGTAGAACAAGGACCCTGTATCAAATTTTGCATTAAGCTTGAACATTCCTCTGCAGCAACTATTTGGATGATTCAGAAGGCTGCAGTTATGTCTAACTGGTGACTGGCATCTTCAACATGACAATGCACCTGCTCATTCATCATGTCTTGTGCAGAGATTTTCAGTGAAACATCAAATCACCCAGGTGACTTAGCGCCCCTACTGCCCAGATTTGGTGTCCTGCAACTTCTGGCTTTTCCCCAAACTACAATCACCTTTGAAAGGGAAACAATTTCAGACCATCAGTGAGATTCAGGAAAATATGATGGGACAACTGATGGCAACTGGGAGAACTGTGTGAGACCTCAAGTTACCTATTTTGAAGGGGACTGAGGCATCATTGTCCTATGTGCATGTTTCTTGTATCTTTTTCAATAAATGTGTCTATTTTTCATAGTACATGGCTGGATACCTTCTGGATATGCCTCATCTAAGTGACAAATAACATTAGATAAGTTTAAGGCATGCAATATGTTGATTTGATACATTTAAATATTATAATGCAATTACCATAATAGATAGAGTTAGCAGACACCTCTATCATTTCACATAATTATCATTTTGTTCTTGTAGCAAGGCAAATCAGATCTAGTCTCATAGCAACAATTTTGAAGCTTATACCACAGCTTGTTGACTCTAATCTAGTTGCCATGTTTTCAGTAGCCCTATGGAGACACGCACATGGCAAGGACTGATGTCTCCTCTCAACACCCACTGAGCACGAGAGTCCTGCCCACAGCTACTTTCAGCTTGAGTGTGGATTCTCCCTCAGGTGAGTTTCGTAATGACTGCACCCTGAGCAAAACTGAAATTGCAGCTTTGTGAGGGGCCTCAAGCTAGGCGAGCTCAGCTGGATTTCTGATCTACGGAAACTGAAATAATAAATGGTTGTTATTTTAAGCAATTGAATTTTACAGTAATGTATATAATGTAGCAATAGATAATTTAAATACCCTTCTTTTGAGATGCAAAATGGCTTTCATTGCTCTATTATTTTTCCCTTAGCCACCATCTCTTGGTTGACCATTTGCTTCTGGTGCAGGAATAATGATCTACACTAACTAAACCCAGTATCAAACTTGCAATTAGATGGTGGCAAGAAACATTTGGAGACATAGAGCAGTAATAACTTTGAACAATGCCAACCTCAGAAGGCCATGGAGAAAGAAAACTGAAAATCCTGCCATTTTGAGAGTTGATTCTTTTCCTACTAAGAAACTCAGTGATGTAATCCCCTATAAATTTGATAAAGTAGTTCTTATAAATTTCTGTAGAAGCTAACATGTGCAATGATCAGTTTCATGGGAAAATGTGAGTAATTGCTTTAAGGGAAGAGGATGTGCATTAGTTTGCTAGGGCTCTCTTAACAAAATGTCATGGTTTCGGTGGCTTAAACAACAGAAATGTATTTTCTCTCATTTTTGGATCAAAGCATCAAGATCAAAGTGTCACCAGGTTTATTTCTTCTAAGGTTTCTCTTCTTGTCTTGCAGATTACTATGTTCTTGCTGTGTTCTCACATGCTTGTCCATTAGCTGTGTGTGCACTTACCTGATATCTTTCCCTCTCTATATCCTAACCTCCTCTTCTTATAAAGACACTGACCACATTGGCTCAGGGCCCATCTAATGACCTACTTTTGTATAATGACCTCATTGAAGGTCCTATCTCTAAATACAGTCACATTCTGAGGTACTAGGGTTAGGGCTTTAACAAAGAAATTTGGATGGGTACATAATTTAACCTATAAAGGGTCAGCAGGCAAAAGTTCAGGTTTCTATTTATTTTTAATCCTTGAGTCGCACTAAGTCATTCAGTCCCTATGCTTGCCCATATGTCTTCTATAAAGTGGAGTAGTTTATAGTCCTAGTTCAAACCTACAGACACAATTTTTCTTACATTTGAAAAAATGAAGATCCTGATGCAGTTGTTTTCATTACTCTAATTTGTTTGTGATTTTGTGTCTACACATAACACAGAGCTACTCAAAACAAGTATATGCATATATCTCCTGTCAGTATTTGGTATGAAACACAATAAGAACATAACACAATAATAAAATATTTATTCCTTTACAAGTAAATTGTGTACATCTCATTCTGTTTATTTGGAGTTAAAATCATTTGGAACTTTGAAGAGAAGTGTTTCAGGTACAGGCTTGACTATTTACTAGTTGTGCAGTTTTTAGTAAGCAACTTCATTTCTCCATGCATTAGTGTCTTCATTTTTAAAAGAAGAAAAAATAATGCCAAACTTGTGAGAATTCTCTGTGGAAAAAACTTGTGTGAATATATAGAAAAACAAATAAGTATAAAATTAAGAAGGGGTGGAAATTGCTGAAAATTGAGAACTGGTTATTTTTATAAGGCCTTTTTAAAAAATTGTTTTGTAAACTAATTTGACAGGTGTTATGGAAACCTATAACAATGTTACATGATAAAATGAATGGAAAAAATGCCTATTACCCCTACTTTCCTAATAGAAATCCTTAAAGCATTTTCTATTCTTGAGAAAATATTGCCTTGATATTCTAAGCAGAGAAGCAATGTGTTTGAGTCATTATTCTCAATTAGTTTTATTTTCCACCAGAAAGTTGTTCAAATGACCTTACCTACGCAAATTAGGCCTAATCACTCCCCATAAAGGAGATAAGTTAAATCATCTGATATCTTGGAGTTTGGCCAGTGTATTTTGTCCCAAATATTTCAAACCTTCAGGAACTTATTTAACATCTCTTTTAACAAAATGCTCCTTATGGCATCCAGAAATTATAACACTGGTCATATAACTTAATTTCTTGTTTACTATGTTTTGCCTTAACATATATCAATCATGACTTCACTTTAAGCTAAACTGGTATAATTGGAGGTCTTATCAAAGTAGCAGCACAACTTTACTTCAAAACTAGAACATAATAAAATAAAAATCGTGAAAGTGAATCTCATAAAAAGTAGTTTTAGAATTATTTTTGAAACCAATCATATTTAATGCTTTAAAGATTTTACTGATCTCTAGCATCAGAGCACATGGTTTAAACTGGGACCATACACTGAAATCTTTTTTTTAAGATTTCATTTATTTTATCTTTAGAGGGGAAGGGAAGGAGAGAGGGGGAGAAATATCAATGTGTGGTTGCCTCTCGTGCATCCCCTGCTGGGAACTGTCCTGCAACCCAGGCATGTGCCCTGACTGGGAATCAAACTGCAATCCTTTGGTTCACAGGCCCGCGCTCAATCCACTGAGCTATACCAGCCAGGGCTGAAATCTTAAAATGTATATAGTAGTGTGAACTTTTATTGCATGCCACATATATGATACCATGTGTGTACACATGCACACATGTGTTCACATGCGCACATGTTCACATAGAGGGTAGACTATAAAAATGAAGCTCCTAGGTGATAAAACTGTACATTTGTCATTTTACACTTGGCTCAATCAGGTACTAGCAATATATATTTTAATTTTATCTGCAGTTTTCTCATATTTGAACTTGGGACAATAATGGTGCCTAATATTCCAATAGAATCAAGTGCGATTGTTCATGAAAGTGTTTCCCAGAGTGTTTTATAGAGAAATCATTCAGATAGCACACACTATTATTACTGTTGTTTTAGTTGAAATCCTTCTCAGGGTCAATGAGTGCCTAACTTTGTTCTAAGAACCCATCCTGAAGTAACATACAGTTGCTGAGCATACTGAGTCCACCAAATACAAACATGCAAAATATATCTACTCTTTCAGGATTCTCTGATTCCGTTAAGAACTCAGATAAAGCAAAACCACCAAAACCAAACATCTCCAAATTCCTTTAGCAAAAATGCTGGCACTGGTTCTATGAAATATGGACTATTCCAGTGTTGCCAAAATAACAAATCCTTTTGCATGAAAAGATTTCGGCTTCCTCAATGTTTTTTCTCTTAAGTATAAGAATTACTCAAAGATTTTATAGGAGATGCCAAAATACCTAATAATCACCTTATATTTCACTTCCTTAAAAATAATGTTTTTACTGAAATTAATTACAATAAAACATGCTTCTGGAGAAGTTATATATGCTTCTGAAGATTTTTATATCTCTGCCACATTTTGGACTACTCATTCATACAGTCCTCTCTGAGACCAAATAATAAAATATTCTCTTTTATGTTTATTGCAAAAAAATCTTATATGACTTTGATGTCATTTCATAATTTATTGTGATATCAAAAAGATACCCCCACCAAAGATGCCAATGCCTTAATCCTTACAAACTTTGAATAGATTAGATGAAAGAAGGTACTTTATAGGAGTAATTATGGTTTTAGACCTTAAAATAGTAACATTACCCTGGAAAGACCAATGTAATAATGTGAGCCCTTAACATTTAAAAGCTTTATCTGACTCAAAGCAAAAGAGTGATGAGGCAGATGGAGAGCTCTGAGTTGAAGAACGTAAAGGGCTTGACTTGCTATTTAGGGCTTTGAAAATGGGAGCAGGTGGACGTGAGCCTGGGAAAGTGCATAGAGAAGTTGAGAATCATCTTTAGTCAACAGTAAAGACATGGAAATCACAGTCTTACAGCCATAGGGACTGAGTTAGGCCAACACACCTGAATGAGCTCAAAAGGGCTTTCATCCTCGGAGTCTCCTGGATGAACACAGTCCTGCTGAAACATTGATTTCCACCCTGTGAAACTGGAATGGAGAACCAGCTGAGCTGTGCTACATGAGGTAATAGATGAATATTGTTTTAAACTGTTGAATTTGTGGTAATTTGGTATGGCAATGGTAAACATTAATACACATATTTGATATTTTTCTTTTCTGCATCCATGATTATGAAATTTATAAAGTCAGTTACATTTGGGTAGAAGAACTGAGGCTTCCATTTCAGCTTTAAAACTGTTCATGTTTTATTTGTTTTCTGAAATTCTTCCTTAAACTTTTTACTCATTTTTCAAAAGATATCACACTTGTTGCTGCTGTTTATTTACCACATTGAGGGCAAATTACCTCTTTAAGAAGTAGCATAGATCAAACTTATGTGATAAATCTTTTTTTTAATTTTATTGTTCAAGTACCTAGGATAAATATTTATTGAAATACATTTGCTTTTCAGAAGCACTTAATTCTAATATGAGAATATGCAGCCCAACTGTGGCAGACAATCTACAGTGGTTTCTATCAATCCCAGCATCTTGGTATTCATGTCCTTTTATAGTTGTCTTCCTTTGACTGAAGCAGGAATTAGGACTTAGTTTAGGACAAAATATAGTATAGCTCATGGGTCATATATAACTTCTAATTACATCACATAAACTGTAATGTGGATTTTGCTAGGTGAAACTCTCTCCCTTACTGGTTTTGAGAAAGCAACCCATCAAATCATTTAAAACTTGAGGGCAGCTTTTAGCCAAGAGCCCACAAAATGCTTTATGTTGATAAAAGCCATACAAGCTTGGAAACAGGTTCTCCCCTCATCAAAACTCAGGTAAAACCACAATGCCAACTAATACCTAGATTACAGTTTTATAAAACCAAACCAAATGACATAGCTAAGTTGTGCTCAAACTATTGACCCAAAGAAACCATGAAATGATAAATATGTTATTTTAGCTGCTAATTTTTTGTAACCTTGCACAGCAATAGATAACAAATACAACATCCTTATTTAGATTAGTAGTAATGTGTAATGATGCCTATTGCTGCTACTCAGAAGACACTAAAAGGTGAGGACCAATAAAGGTGCCTACTAGGCAAGAAAATGCTTCCATCATGAAGATCCAAAATAACCAGAAGTATTTGTTAGTTTTTCCAAGTCTAATTATATGTAGGATATTTTTATATTCTTAGAAGCTGGTATGAATATTACTTTTAATCAGTGTTGAGTTTTGTTTAGAATATGTTTATGCCCAAGAAAGTTTTAAGGGAGTCTTCTGGGTCCATTTAATACATGGGACTTCAGGTTTTACAGGGCAGCTAAAAACTAAATTACTAACTAATAAAGATATAGAGGGGTTAGGGCCAAAGACTGAAAAAAGAAAAAGAAAAACCCAGGATCAGGGAGTAGAAAGACCTTTAGGAAAATTAAGTGTTCCTAATAATAGATTTTAAGTAAAATTATAGGCACTTTTTCTGACACCCTCCCAAATTTTCATTAGTGCTTTCAAAAGTAATGATATGTTGGGTGTGATTTGAAATTATTTTGCAAATCAAGTCATCAAAAATGCTGATTTTGTACCTACGATGACTTGGGGGCTATAGACAATTAATCCACAAAAGCATTAATATTTTTCATTAATATGATGATTAATAACTAATGCCTTATTTAAAATGAGGCATCTTACTAGAGTAATATAGAAAGCTTATCTTCCATTTAATAAGTCTTGTTCAAGTTACACATTATCTCTGAGCCTTAGTTTAACTAATGTATAGAAGCACAAATATAATATTTGCTTTATTAGATTATTATAAAGAAGAGATAAAATAATGTAAAAGGAGTGCATAAATATAATATATTATAGTGAGTGCAATTCAATTCAACTCAGTTATTAATATATTCTCAATTAACATGATTTTATTTTTTCCTTTTTATTGAATTTATTGGGGTGACTCCAGTTAACAAAATTATACAAAAATATTTCATCCGCAGTGTTGTCAATACACACAATAAGAAAGTGACTAATATTAGTGGAGTATACTCAACTAGCAAAAATGTTGGCAAATAGAACATCACTTGCCATCATATTTCTTGTAAGTGAAAAACAGTTAAATACTATCAAATTGGGAGGGGGATGAGTGAAAAGCTTGTATGGAAATATAGTCACTAGTATTGTAATAAGTTTACTTGGTGACTACATTGTAAGGTATACCACTGCCAAATCACTACATAGTACACCTGAAACTAATATAACATCATGTGCCAACTATATTGAAATTAAAAAATAAAATACTAAAAAAGAAAAGGTAAAACTTACAGATAAACAAAGGGGTGAGAAGGGAATTTTAGCCACTGTTACAACTTTAGAATTGAAGTTTTATTTTGTATGTAGGAACAGATCATGCTCCTACATACAAAAAAAAAATGCTGAAATATTCCCACTCTTTTGCTACAAATGTATGGGATTTAGTATACTTGTTTTATACATTTTTTGAAGAATATTAGCTAAGGAGAATTTCAGCAATGATAAAAGTATTTCATATATTCATTATGGTGGTGCTTACACACTGTATACATTCATGAAAATACATCAAATTGTGCCCAATAAAACTGGTAAACTTTATTGTGTATAAACTGGTTTACTGTAGCTGATAGAAAAAATGAAAGTGTTCTCAGTATCTCCCTTAGACAAAGAAACACAAAGTTTAGTCACTGTATTTATTTACGGTTGATAACGTTAATCACTTTTCTTATTTAGTTCTAATCCCATCTGTATATGTTAGTCAAAGTTAATATTGCTTAAATAGAATACAGAAGAGTAAAGGAGGAGAAAATTGGTTAATATTATATATATATATTACAATGAGGAAAATCTGCACATACTATCTTTACATTTATTATTTTATTTCTGTATTAATTGTTCCACATGCTCTTTGCCCTCAGTCAACACCCAAACTGGTTAGGAATCTTTACCTGGAAGAATGAATTAAAACTTCATACTAAAATAGTCAGAATCTTAGTGCTCCTGCCTGCATTGTAATACTATGATATCCCTTTTTTAAAAATACAATCTTTATTATATTTTTTCTATTACCATTTCATCCCCTTATCACCTCCTCTACTCAATCACCTCACTGTTGTCCATAATCATGAGTCCTTTTTCTTTTTTGCCTCAGTTCATTTAACTTTGAATATAGAAGTATTAAGAAGAGCCTCAGAAAATTCCTTGGGTTTCAGACACACTTCTTCATAACATTTTAAAGTAGCTGTCTTCTAGTTTTAATATATGTGATTTCTTGGTCTATTTCTATTGTTTTTTGTTTTATTAACATATTATTGAAGTATACTAACATACAAAAGCTACACATGTTTCATCTATACAATTTGATGAGTATGGACATATGCATATACTTGCGAAAAGGTCACCACGAATTAATAGACATAGCATCACCTCCAAAATTTTCCTGTGTCCTTTATGGATTTTTTGGGGGGTGGTAAGCACACTTAACATGAGACCTGCCCTCCTAATACATTTTTAAGTGCAGTGCTGTTCACCACAGGCACTGCTGTACAACAGTTCTCTAGAACTGACTCATATCACATAACTAGAACTTTATACCAATTCAACAACTTCCTATTTCCCCTGCTTGTGGCCTCATTTTTCTTTTCTATTACTAATTTAATATTTTTCCTGCTTCTTCATATATCAAGTAATACCTGATTGTAAGTAGGACATTGTGGATGCATCATTGTTCAAAGTTTAATTTGTGTTGCGTTCTGTTAAAACAGTGTTGAGTTTGTTTTGATAGGCAATTTATTTACAGGTGGTTAATTTTGATCCTGTAGTGGCTTGGTTTCCAGACTTGTTAGGGCATGTCTAGACATCCTTTGCTACATTGGTAGGATAGCTTTACTCTTAAGAAGTAACCTTTCAAAGACCTCAACTGAACATATGGAGAGTTTAATGAAATCCTCTCCCCCTCAAGTTGGTAGAACTCCATTATTTTGAAGAACAGTTCTACCACTAGCTTCTGTGTTGGGCTCACAGTCCTGACTGTGTGTTCTCTGCCAGATCCTGGGTAGTTCTGGCTGATCACTTAGTTTATTATTTGCTCAAAAAGTCAAAGTAATCTTTGTGTAGATTCCTGTATCTCCTACGCCATTCTGCTTTCTTCAATTCCCTGCCCTACAATTTCAGCCACATCCATTGTCAACAAGTCTGTTATCTACTCCCTTTGCTCAGTGCAGCCACTGCTCTCTTTTAGGCCCCCACTTCTATGCAGCGGTCCATAAAGTGTCCTCAGCACAAAGGTGAAATGACTGTATTGCTCATATCATGTGTTTTCTCTTTCTCAAATGTAATACATCTCTATATGTTTTCTATCGTCTAAAAACTATTTTCCTTTATTCTGTCTAAATTGCTTTAAATATATATATATAGTTACACAAATGAATACAGTAGGAGAGCCATTCCCATACCCATTATGTTACCAATGTGCAACCAATGTTTATTAATCCATGTTATTTCATACCACTGATGATTTTCCCATTCAGGAAACCAATCAAATATATATTTTTTAAATCTTTTCCATGGGTACAATTTTCCTTCTCTACTGCCATTCATGAGAAATCTTAAGTCTATAATATGGAAGTTTATTATACTTAACCATATGAAAAGCAAAATCAGGATTTTAAAAAATTCTTTAGCCATAAAGGGGATTTTCCATAAATCCATGCATGCATATGAACAAATAGGACATAATTCAAGAGGATTAGATGTTTGAAATTGTGAATCAATCACCTGCTCATGCAACTTATTTTGCCTTCTAAACTTGCTTAGGATATGTACACACACAAATACTCCACTTAATCATAAAGCACTAGTTATGAGTATGATGCACATTGCAAACTGAACAGTTTATTGATTCTTTTCCCCAGTTCAGGAGGAGCAGTTCAGTTCATGTGTATATTTGGTTTTCCATAGTTTATTTAGTAAGGCACCAAAATAAAAAAATTACTTGTAGAGTATAGCTTTATTTCAATCCAAAATGTCTTGGTTTTTATACTTTGACTTCTATGATTGAAGAGTGTCAGAAGCTTCTTACATCATCCACATATGAGGAATCACTTCCTGCATCATTGAATCTATTGGGTATTAAAGTCCTGACTTTAATCAAAGTCACCTTGGACTACCATCAAATCCATTTTATATCCTCTGGAAAGTGTTAAAAATTAAACGGTAAATGAGTTAGAATAGGGTTCACAGCACACTGGAGCCATGGTTTGTCCATCTGTTCTTGTTAGTCAAATTTTATTGAAATACATTTATTTATGCATTGTTTGTAGCTGATTTCATACTACAATGACAGAGCTGATAGTACTCACAGAGAGTAAATCCAACAAATTTTAATTATTCTCTCTCTGGTCTAGAAAAAAATGTTGAGCCCTGTATCAGACCATAAAAGAAAATGTGGTCTTCATTTCCTTCAAATGCTACCAAGTGATCTATCTCTTTGTAAGTATTTGGTGAGACAATGCCGACCAATGTTATTTTCCTTTTGTAGAGGTATCCCAAGATGTCCCACGCAGTAGATTCCATGCATTTTCATAAATTAGGCCTATGAATTTAATGTAGCTGATGATAAATGTAATATATTAAACAATTTGATCAAGAGGCAGGGATTATCTGACCAAATAAAGTAATGAGATCCAGTATGTTGTCTACAGATAATACACTGTAAATTAAAAGATACAAACAGATTCAAACTGAATGAATGGAAACACAGATATATCATGTAAACAGAAACCACAAAAACCTGGAGGAACTATATTCATGTCAGAAAAAATGAATTTAATACCATATATATTATTGGAGATTAAGGAGGGCATTTATGAAAAGGGGGGTAACAATTAAAAAGATATATACATCTAAGAAGTTATCAGAAAAATACTGGAAGCAAAAACTATTAGAAATGAAGGAAAACTAGATAATTCAACAATAATAGTCAGAGACTTAAATTCCTCATTTCCAATAATGCATACAATAACTAGGAAATAAAACAAAAGGGAAGACTTGATCAATTGTATAAGCCATTTAGACCAGACACACTTCAATAGAACACTAAATCTACCAGCAGCAGAATATACATTCTTCTAAAGTGCATGTGAAATATTCTCCAGTACAGACCATACCCTAGATTGGTGACTTTCCACCTTTTTCGTTGCATGGCACAGATGAACTCATTACTAAAATTCTGTGGCACACCAAAATATATGATATAATTTTTGCCTAGCTGACAAAAAATAAGTAAACTTTTTATTCATTTACACTGGAGAGCTATTGTTTTGTTGGCTGTTGTCATTTTTTTTAAATTTGAAAATCTAAGGGAAAAGAGGTCAGTGCCTTGGACTAAATAGTCAGGTATTGCATGTTTTAAAAATTCTTGCAGACACCAGGGTACTGAAGCACATTAGTTGAGAATTGCTGCTCTAGACCATAAAACAAACCTCAATTAATTTAAACAAAAAACAGCAAAATACAAAATGTGTTCTCTGACTAGAAAGAAATTAATTTAAAAAATAAATGGCAAAAAGAAATGTGGTAAACTCACAAATACATGAAAATTAAAAAACCACTTAAAAATAACCAATGTGTCAAATAAGAAAACAAAAAGTACATTAAAATATTTTGAACTTAATATTAATGAAGACACAACATAGTAAAATGTATGGGATATAGATATAGCAGTGTTTAGAGTGTCATTCATCTTGGTAAATGCCTGTATTAGTAAAAAATCTGAAATCAGTAACCTCACATCCAGATTACAAAATTGCAAAAAGAAGATCTAATTAAACCTACAACAAGCAAAATGAAGTATATAATGAAGTTGTTAATAGCTAACAGGATGGGCTTTCTTTTTTTAATATTTTATTTCTTTATTTTTAGAGAGGGGGAAGGGAAGAAAGAGAGGGAGAGAAACATCAATGTGTGGTTGCCTCTCACATGGCCCCCACTGGAGATCTGGCTTGCAACCCAGGCCTGTGCCCTGGCTGAGGAATTGAACTGCTACCCCTTGGTTCATAGCCCGCGCTCAATCCACTGAGCTACACCAGCCAGGGCTGGGCTTTCTTTTTGAAGGGATAAAACCTGTCTCTAATTGACTATAGTGATATTTATAATTGTATACTTATAATGAATGAATTGTATGATATGTTAAAATTTCAATACAGCTGTTTTAAAAAAATTAATGTGTCATCTCATACACATCATGGTACAATGTCATAATAAGGAGGTATATTTTATTCATTTGCAAATGTATCATAAGTATAGAATAACATACTAAAAATTGTACCCTATATTTTTCACACTACATAATTTTTAGCTGAAATTAGAATTTTTAGTTTTTGTGAGTTTTCTTGAAGCATGTATACATTTAGAAAAATAGACATATAATTTTATAGGTCAACAATTACACATCTGGGCAGCATATACATCATGAAACACAGTACGTCTATACCCCAAAAGCCCTATCTGTTCCTGGTGCTAGCAATGTTCCCACCCCCTGAGGATAACCAGCAGCTTAACATCTATCATTATAGCTTTGTTTTCTTGTGCTTCAATTTGATTTAAAGAAAATCACAATATATAATATATATAATTGTGTATTATGTGTATGTATATATAACTATATATAATATTGTATATGGGTTTTTGTTCAACATTGTATTTTTTCTTGGTGCTTTAATTTTCCATTACAATGATAAAGTCGTGTTCCAATTAAGAATAATGAAATGTTAATGTGGTTTAATATTGCATCTATAGAAACATTTTAGGATAATTGACAAATTTTCAGTATTCAATTACTGAGTCATTCAAACTAAAAAAAAATAATATATCTCTGTTTATTTTTCTTTAATTTTCTCAATAATATCTCATAGGTTTTATGGGTCTTTTATTAAATTTATTACTACCTACTTACGTTTTAAGATGCTATTATAAATTGTATTTAAATTTCCACTTTCTATCTTCTTTGCTATTGGTATATAGGGTTAGGTTTGATTTCTTCATAGTGACGAGATGACTTGGAATTTGTTGACTTTAGTTCAATTAGTTCTACTATATTCTTTTGATTTTCTACACACACACACAAGAATGCCATTTGTTTTCTTTATAAGATACAATTAGAAAATTAAATCATGGGATTAAAATTGTCAAAATTAAAAACTATTCTAGATTTTGAGATTAATTTCATATTTAGAAAGTCCTGTACAGTGAGATTATCAACAAATTGTTTATATTTTGTTGGAGGTAGCTGTCTTCCTCTTGGCTTCACATTTACATTAGAAGGGACCACTGCTAGAACTGGTAATTCCCAATGCAGACTGTGTGAGAGGCATTTGTGAAGCTGTTGAAAACACAACATACACCCACAGGCACCCACACTGTGTTCAGGGCTGTACAAGACCTTGCGATTGCATTGGTCTGGGATGGTCTGGATGTATTAGTTTTTCAAAGCTCCAATATGTAGGCAGAATTGATAATCTATAGCTAAACAGTGTTCCTCAAACTTTGCTGTGTACCAGAATGAGCTAGACAGGTAATTCAGCAAGTGTGAGGTGGGACATGAAAACTGGCATTTTTAACAACTTCTTAAAGTGATTCTGATAACAGTAGTTCAGGGACCACATTTCAGAGCCATTTCTAGCCTGACATTACATCTTGCTCCTTTCTATACAGAATAAGAAAAAAACATATGATCATGGAGTTTCAGTGTCTTCTGTAACTTTCTCTTTTCAGAGGTAGTACATTCTAGTTTATTTTACTTATAATTAGAAATTTTAATCATGCAAGCTCTGCCTCCATGAAAAATGTGTTTATTCAGAACTGATTACTCTGGGTGAGTCAGACTAAGGAATGTTAGCATATTCTTCTGGCTATACTCTTTAAAATTCAATTCTCCAATTAGCTTTGTCAGCAATAAAGTTGCTGTATTTGCATAGTCATATTTCTCAACTAATTGCAAATTTGGAAGGGGCTTGCAAGAGTGTTGAATAATATTGAGCAATTTAACATGCTTGTAACTGGAGATACAGGTTACAGATAATGGAGTAGAATATGTATTTAAAGAGAAAATTGCCAATAATTTTCTGTAGTTACTGAAAGTAATTAAACTACAAACCTAAGAATGCATGTGTATACATATACATATCCTGTGGTGCATGAAATCCTCTCCCAGGAATAGTCATAAAACAAATGTGTAAAGGAGATCCGACAAAAGTCATGAGCAATAACGCTCATAACATTGTTCTTCATGGTAACCCAACACAATCAAAACCCAAGTGACTCACAAAAATGAATAGATAACTAAGTTGCCATATATTCTTTAATTGGAACAATGTACAGCAATAAAGAGACCATTGTGTGAAAAAAGAATAAATATCAAAAATATAACATTGATGATAGCATGTAGATGTAATCTATGGATAATTAATCTGCTGCATTGAAATTTAGCATCATGTTCCTGTTGCTGCCTCAGAGGAGAGAGCAATAATTACACATTTCAATAAAGGAGACTAGTCTGTGTTTTATATATATATATATATAATATACACACACACACTTCTTCAATAACAAAGTTTGTTAGAGAAAAATAATAGCTTTTGCATTTATGCTAGGTGGAAATTTATACATTTTATTTTTATATTTCTCATTAACCCTTTCAGGCACTTACGGATTTATTTGATTATTGTTTAGTTTTGTAACTTATTTGGTTTTGACTTTATCTTTATTTATTTATCCTTCCTGTAATCTTAGATTTGTTTCTAATTGTCTTTTAATGTATGGACTCAAATTGTTTACAGTTATAATATTTTTATAAATTAAAATAGATTTTTTAAAAGGATGCTGTTTACAGTTTGGTTTACTCCCCTCTTTCAGAAAAGTGTCAGTGTTTTAGTAGGAGGTTGGAGTAAAATGGCTTTTACTTTTCAAGGTTTATTTTTTTTTCTTAATTTGTCATTTTCAAGTCTTTCCATGAACCTGCTATCTCTATCTGTCTTGTAGGTTTGAATCCCACTAGAGCAGATAAAACTGTGTCATTACTTTGTAAAATATCAGCAAAAACAGACTCCAAATAATGTTTGCCCACAGTTTTCTATATTTCCAGTACCTACAGGCTTTCATTGATGTGAAGAAATTCTGCATTTGAAGGTATTTGATGAAACAAATCAAGATATAAATAAAGTAGGATTTGACACACTATAGGAATATGTTCCAGAATCTTAAATAATTAGAAATGTGTAATCTTTCATGGACATACTTTATAGGAAAAAAATAAACATTTAAAGCTTTGATGTTTATAAATTATTAATATTTTCTCAAAGTTTTAAACATACTTTTAGTATATAAGATTCTTAGTGAAAGTAACCCTGTGAAAAAATATGACATATCTTACTGGTCTTTGCTTTGTTGCACTTCATATATACTGTTCTTTTTACAAATGTAAGGGTTATGGCAACCTGGCCTCAAAGAATTCTATTGGTGCCATTTTTACAATAGACTCAGTTGATTTTTAGCATTTATTTCAGCAATAAAGTATTTTTGATTAAGGTATGTATTTTGAAATAAGACATAATGCTATTGAACACTTAATATACTACAGTGTAGTGTAAACATAAGTCATATACAGTGGGAAACTGAAAAATTCATGTCACTCACTTTATTGCTTTATTGCTGTATTCTGGAAACAATCCCAAACTGTAAACAGCACCCTTTTCAAAAAGTTAATTTATAAAGGAAAATATAAATATAATTAATTTAATTACACATTTAAATACTGTTAAAAAATTTTTTTGCATTTGATACCTTGGACAAGGGTTTGATCTGCAAAAAATATAAAGAACTCACAGGATTCCATTCCAGGAAGACAAACAATCCAATTAAAAAATGGGCAAAGGACCTGAAGACACTTCTCTCAGGAGGACATACAGAGGGCCCAGGGACATGTGAAAGGATGCTCTGTATCACTAGTCATCAGAGAGATGAAAATTAAGGCCACAATGAGGTATCACTTTACACAAATGAGAATGGCTATCATAAACAAATCAACAAACAAGTGTTGGCGAGGTTGTGGAGAAAAGGGAACCCTATGCACTGTTGGTGGGAATGCAGTCTGATGCAGCCACTATGGAAAACAGTATGGAATTTCCTCAGAAAACTACAAGTGGAACTGCCTTTTGACCCAACAACTTCACTGCTGGGATTGTACCCTAAGAATTCTAAAACACTAATTCAAAAGAACATATGCACCCCAAAGTTCATAGCAGCACAATTTACAATAGCCAAGTGTTGGAAACAACCTAAGTGCCCAGCAATAAATGAATGAGTCAAAAAACTGTGGAACATTTGTACAATGGAATACTACACAGCAGAAAGAAAGAAGGAGCTCCTACATTTTGCGACAACATGGATGGATCTGGAGAGCATTATGGTAAGTGAACTAAGCCAGGTGGTGAAAGACAAATACCATGTGATCTCACCTATAAGTGGAACCTAATCAACAAAACAAGCAAGTGACCAGAACATAACCGCAGACATTGAAATAAAGAACAAACTGACAGTAACCAGAAGGGAGGGGAATGGGGATAACAGGAGGAAAAGGGGGAAGAGTTTTCAAGAAACATGTATAAAGGACATGTGGACAAAGCACAAGATGGGTTGGATTGAGGGTGAGAGGTAGTGATGGGTGGGTGGCAGGAAGCAGTGGGGTAAAATAGAGACAACTATACCTGAACAACAATAAAATAAGAAGAAAATAAAAAAAGAAGGAAATTATTTGAAAAAAGGAAACAAAGCTAAGAATACAGGAGGGGTAAATAAATAAAGATAAGGAAGAAAGACAATTACAAAGCTAAACCATAATCAAATAAATCTTTAAGTGCTAAAAGGGTTAATTACAAATATAAAAATAAAATTTATAAATCCTAGATAGTATATCCACAGTATCTCCAAAGTGTAACTGTATTACAGATCAGATAAGCATACAATATTCACCCAATGTAATATTAAGTATGAAACTTACATTGTAACAAGTACCCAAAACAGAATTGAGATATAATCCAATCTCATGTTTCTCAGATATCAATTAATAAATTCTGAGAAACATGAGATTGGATCAGATTTCAATTTAAAATGCTTAACCTTTAAGAGAATGAACAAAGATAGACTTTAAGATATAAAGCATTGTTTAGATTTTGATATAAAGAAAACTATGTTCATTATTTTAGCATCTTCACTCTAGATATTTCATTTTATCTATAATACTTCTGTGTTGTTAAAATTTAAAGTGCACAGTGCACAGTAATTTTAGACATTATCTCTCTCAGCCATCATATTTTGTAAATGAAGATGCTGAAATACAGATAGGACTAAGATTTATTCTAGTTAGATGTTTACACAAATGTAAAAGAGAATTAGAATCTGAATCTCATACAATCTAGTGATATCATAATTCCTACTACAAAAATATACCACTTTGAAATTTTTAGGCACCTCATATTTTAAAATTTGTACATACTTGTGTATATAGAATGCATTTCTACTATAATAAAACTTTAAATATTAAAATAGGATTTTGGGGCCACTTTTCTAGGTTATGCTTCAGTAACATCATAACCCAGTGATGTATAATACAAATGCTTTCTTTTTGCTATATTTTATGTCCTTTATGGATTTTCTTTGTCTCCACATTCTGTTCAATGTAGAGCTCATAATACAGGATCAGGCCTTAGCTAGACTGAACTCATGGTGGATAGAGATAAAAGATGTGACAGGGCCATACAGTGGTTCTTAAAACTTATCCTCAGAAGTGGCAC
>PVKU01005545.1:101472-121314 GCA_004027475.1 Anoura caudifer | reverse complement strand
CAAAAAAAAAAAAAAAAAGGCTCAAACAGGAGAACAGATCAAAGCCCCAGAGCTAATTCATCTAAGCGACCAAAAGATAGCCAACCTATCAGATGCACAGCTCAAAGCACTGGTGATTAGGAAGCTCACAGAATTGGTTGATTTTGGTCACAAATTAGATGAACAAATGGAGGCTACAATAAGTGAAATGAAGAAAAACGCACAGGGAACCAATAGTGATGGGAGGAAAACTGGAACTCAGATCAATGGAGTGGACCAGAAGGAAGAAAGAAACAACCAAACAGAAAACAAGGAAGAAGCAAGAATTCAAAAATGAGAGGTTTAGGAACCTCCAGAACATCTTTAAACATTCCAACATCTGAATTATAGGGGTACCAGAATGGGAAGAGGAAGAGCAACAAGTGGAAAACTTATTTGAGCAAATAATGAAGGAGAACTTCCCCAATCTGGCAAAGGAAATAGATTTCCAGGAAGTCCAGGAAGCTCAGAAAGTCCCAAAGAAGGTGGACCCAAGGAGGAACACACCAAGGCACATCATAATTACATTAGCCAAGATTAAAATGAAGGAGAGAATTCTAGAAGCAGCAAGGGATAAGAGGACAGTCACCTACAAAGGAGTTCCCATCAGACTGTCAGCTGATTTCTCAAAAGAGATCTTCCAGGCAAGAAGGAGCTGCGAAGAAGTATTCCAAGTCACGAAAGTCAAGGACCTACATCCAAGATTGCTCTATCCAGCAAAGCTGTCATTTAGAATGGAAGGGCAGTAAAGTGCTTCTCAGATAAGGTCAAGTTAAAGGAGTTCATCGTCACCAAGCCTTTATTATATGAAATGTTAAAGGGACTTATCGAAGAAAAAGAAGATAAAAAATATGACAGTAAAAAGACAGCAAACTCACAGATACTAACAACCACACCTAAAACAAAAGCCAACTAAGCAAACAAGTAGAACAGGAGCAGAAACACAGAAATGGAGATCACATGGAGAGTTAGCAACAGGGGAGTGGGAGGAGGAGAGAGGGGGAAAAGGTACAGAGAATAAGTATCATAGACAGTGGGTAGAAAATAGACAGGGGAAGGTAAGAATAGTATGGGAAAAGTAGAAGTTAAAGAACTTATGACACATGGACATGAACTAAAGAGGGGAATGTGGGTGGGAGGAGGTATGCAGGGTGAGGGGAATAATGGGGGAGAAATGGGACAACTGTAATAGCATAGTCAATAAAATATAATTTTAAAAATTTTAATAAATAAAAAATAAAATAAATTTTAAACATGAGGAATTAAGTGAAATTTAGAGAGGGAACAGTGACTGGTTCAAGGTCACGCAGAAAAATACTGGCAGATCTGGAATTAAGGTCTAAGAGTTGGGAGACTTTATTGCTTTGATTCTAATATATTTCATATCAAGATTGATTTTTCTGGACTTTCAATTTTGCTTACAACATCAGTTTCTGCACAGAAGCTTTGTCTGGGCAAGGCTGACCAAGTGTGGGAAGGCCATGAGTCAGTAACCAGACAGAACTACTGAGGTGAGTCAGAGATCATGGAAGGTCCAACTATGGGCAAAAAAAAAAGAAAGAATAAGACAGAGGGCAAATTGATTGCAACTGGCAAATAATATAGCACAGGCTCAAATCTGGAAGAAGGTTACAGGCATAGGTTTTGGCAGAATTTTTCATAGTCAGGTGGTCACAGACAAGGAAATGCAGGCAAGAGGAACAAATAAAGTTGCACCAATTAAATGGATTATAGATGGGGCCAAGGGAAAGATGAGAGTTTGGTGCTGTGGAAAAATATAAAAAGTGAACTTCAAGGAATGGAGTAAAATGCAGGATATAGTCCTAGCAGCACTGCAGCACCCAAAGCCTTTAACTACCAGGATAGCAGACAGGAAGCCATGCCAGGAATCCAGGCATGAAAAGTGAGAAGGGAAACCATCTACACCCACACAGCTTAATGATTACATTAACATGTCTTTACTATTCCACTGTCTTCACCAAAATGACATTACTATTCCAGAAATCACTTGTGCAGGAAGATAAGTATTCAAACAACTATATTATTTAAGTGAATATCAACTCATTCAGCTCTAAATAGACAGTACCAAATGATATTTACTTCTTAAGTTTCTTTGAATCTTCTCATCTTAAAACCTTCATCTTTCTATGTCCATTAATCCTAAACTATTATGTCAAGATTTTTATTCAATCCTAAGCAAGCCCTCCCCTCCTTAAACCACATTCCAAATATTTGTAAACATTCCACCTTTGTCTTCCTACCCTCTGATATACTACTAAAATTCTCTGAAGGTAGCACTTTCCTAACTGGATCAGGAAAAAACTCATCTTTATCTCACTTACAAGTTATCTGTGTGATGTGTTCAGGAATTACCTGAAAATACTGGAGATGCACCAAAATCCAATGAAGCCCTCCCACTGCTATGGCCCATGATTCATCTTAATCCATTTCCCCCAAAATCTGCACAAAACTTTCTTAAAAGAAAAGCCAAAGAAAGACTTAAAACTGATTATAGACAGTCTAACAGAGAAAAAAGACTCATACATTATCCTGGTCTTTTTAACACTACTGTCCTACCAGGTGAAAACTTCAACAGGCAAGGTGGTAGATATATCAGGCCTCAGGGCCACAAATAAAATAATAATCCAGGACTTCTCTGTAGTACTAAACCCCAATACTATTTTGTTAGGTGCCTCCTGAGACTAAATATCATGCAATTGTAAATCAGTGTCTGCTTTCCTTGCTATCCCTATAGGTCAAAATAGTCAGTACTCATTTGCCTTCTCTAATGAAAATCAACAATATTCCTGGAAAATCAAAAATACATCCTAGGGGTTTACTGAGGTGTCTACTACTACTTTTCATAAACCCTCAACCAGGACCACAAGGATCTTTTGTTGTATTCTAAAATGAGGTAAACTCTGAGACTGACTCCTTCTATCTACTTACTGTTTTAGTTCAACAAAGACCTATTTCCAAAGAGAAGGTAAAATGTCAAAGTAACTTCATTATGTGGGACAGGAATTGACAAATTACAGTTACTAACTATATTCAGCCTGCTATCTAATGTTGTAAATAAAGTTATTAGTGGAATACAGTCAATAATATATGTATTTATGTATTGTCTATGATTGCTTTAACATCACAACTGAGTTGAATACTGTGACTATATGTTCCATAAAGTATAAGGTATCTACTATTTGGTCCTTTTTTAAAAAAGTAAAATTTATGCCATGAACTAGGATACGATTTTCCCCAAGATAGTTACTCTCCTCTTCCTAACCAGCTATGAGCCATCAAAACTTCACTGGACCAGAGAAAATTAAGAGGATTCTTTGGTCTCACTAACCCAAGTGCAACAAGTTCTCAACTTTTCTAGTTGCCACTCCACTATATGACTTAACCAAGTTTTCAGGAATCAAACCTCTTCCCTGGGGATGTAATCATGAACAGGTCTAACTAATATTAGTTCTTCAACAGCCTTCCACTCTGGGCCAACCTAATTATCATAACCTTTCTATCTATTTGCACATGAGAGATATTGACAGGCTCTTGACATTAAGACTCAATTTCATGGAATTTAGACCATAGTTTATTAACATCTCCTTGTTGACCCAGTGGCAAAAGCTTACTCATCTTCTCAATAATTATAGCAGCTGAACAAGTGGAGATGACTGCCAACTTGGTTTTAGGGCATTCCTCACATTTGATGGTCCCTCATGCTGTATCATATTTGCTTCTTACTTCTTAGCAAGTAGGCTTACTTCATATAAAATCTTATTTTCTTCCTCACATTATGTCAGGTAGCGGCACTCATTAAGACCACAGCACTAATAATAATCTCAGAGACTAAATCTTGGGGGGTAGAGAAGAGGGTTTTCAAATAGGCTTTTATAGAATGCCAGTTATTGGATCCAGAGTCACAAAAAGTCCACAGGGAAATCCAGGTACGAACTGCACTAGGATAATCTCTGGGACTCTAAGTATGGCTGCTTAAGTAGTAGAGAATCTCAAATGGAAACTTGCAAGAGCCTTGCATGAAATTACTCACCACTACAAGGACAAATTGGCCACTAAACTCAATGAACATAGATGGAGGACGTTTACTAAAATGGCTGTCTACTGCATGTCTCACCTATGACAAGAATAATCTTGATAAAACTATACGGGTGAGACATGGACAAAAGCCCTATCCTAAGGTCCTTTTTAGTATCTTCAAATGGATTTCACACATCTGCTCCTGCAATGGATTTGAAATGTGTCCTACTTATTGTTGCTTCTTCTCAGGATAGGTTGAACCCTTTCCTTACTGGAGAGAGCTAAAGCACTAACAGTAGTATCTTGATATTGTATTATCAACTTGACCTTGCTTGGAATCTTCAGCCTTAAAACTCTTGCTTTACTGTGTTTTCCATCTCTAGACTATCACATCATGATGCTTACTCAGCTGTAAACAAGCACCGAGACTGCATTAAACTGGACTCCAAAACCTTACAAATGCCCCAATTTTGCCATCTCCATTCTGGGACACTAGTAAAACTCTCTTAAAGTAATGCTCTCATTTACTGCACCAAGAATAAATTTAGTTTTGCTTTGGTATTATTACGGAGAGTTCTTGGTTTAACAAGGGTCAGCTAGAGAACCTGGGGATCTGATAAATACATGAGGGGCTCAGTTTTAATATTCAGAAATGGCAGCAAACACTGGAAGAACCAGTCACAAGGCAAAGTGGACCCATGGACTGGGGAGTCCTATTATTTGCTTTTATCAAAATCCTGAATGTTTCAAGTATCTTTAATGGGACTGAGACCACCCAAAGGGGTTAGGTATTTCCAACTACATGGAATGAGGCAGCAGGGCTTCAAGGACAGCAAGGGAGACAGGTCATTAAGATATATGCTTTGAAGAAAGGCAAGGACAATGGAAGTTAATTGAAATTTATAAATCTTATTCCCAAATACACCTTTAGATGCTGGAAACTTGGACTCTTATTTTGAAGCTAGGTTTAGGGCAATTCAGGAAGGAAAGGGCCAAAGAGAACTCTCACATGTATTACTTTCATGTGGTAAGTTCTCTCCACTCCCTGTGCCCAGGTTTTCCCCTGTGCAAAGTAGAGGTGTACTTCGTTTCATTGTGCTTCACTTTATTGCACTTCATACATGTTGCATTTTTACAAATCAACCTGAAACCATTATCAAAATGATTACAATTCAGTTTTTTTGGCAATACTTGCTGTATTTCAGTGGTCTGGAACTGGACCCACAACATCTCTGAGGAATGCCTGTATAAATGGTAATCACTTTCTCTAGTCTCTTCATTGTGGATTCACTTAATGCTTTGGTTTTGCTCTCCTGTCCTCTTATTTCTCATTTTTGTTTCACCCCTGTTTTCTAATTTTCCATATTTCCTTCATCTTTTGTTACAGAAAAATGTCTCCAGGGAAACCAGTAATTAGGACCAAAAAAATGGGGATTGAAATTTTTTTAATATTCAAATAAGAATTTGTTGAAAGAACTAACATAAATAAATCATTTGCTCTCTGTCTTCAATCTGGTCATGTACCGCATAACAACATTTCAGTCAAAAGGGGGCTGCGTCTACAACAGTGGCCCCGTAAGGTTATGACAGAGCTGAAAACTTCCTATCACCCAGTGATATTGTGGCACAATGCATTATTTACATGCTTGTGGAGATTCTGGTGTAAACAGACTTACTGCGCTGCCAGTCACATAAAAGTATAGCACATAAAATTATGTGCATGACAGTTGATAATGACAAATGACTATTATGGCTTATGTATTTACTACACACTTTTATCATTATTTTAGAGTGTACTCTTTCTACTTATTAAAAAAAGTTTATTGCAAAACTGTATGCCATGTACTGCTGGTCTCACACATCTCAAGTTCTCAAGTTTACCAAGTCTCTTGATTGCATAATTTTCTCTTATGCTTGTGTTATTTTATAAATTTAGTGTAGCCTAAGTGTACAGTGTTTCTAAAGTCTACTATAGTGGACAGTAAGGTCCTAGGCCTTCACATTCACTCACCACTAACTCACTGACTCACCCAGAGCAACTTCCTTCAAGCTTCAGTCATGGTAAGTACCCTCTACAGTTTCATCATTTTTTATTCTCCATACCATATTTTTACTATAACTTTTCCATGTTTACACATGTTTAGATGCACAAATACTTACCATTGTGTTACAGTCACCTATAGTATTCAGTATAGTAACATGCTGTATGGTTTTATAGCCCAGGAGCAAAAGGCTGTACCATATAGCCTACATTTGCAGTAGGCTATATCACCTGGTTTGTATAAGTCAACTATGATGTTCACAGAATGACAAAGTTCCCTAACATTGCATTTCTCAGAACATAAGCAGCATGTGACTATCATGTAAAAGCAGGTAGAGAGAAATCAACATTATCTCTAAGTGCTTCGCATTCTCCAGCCAACCTTCAGTTATGAAGGAGTTGATTATCCAGCTTTCTTGTTTTGACCCTCAAGGGGAAAACTGCTATAATGTAAGAGAAAGAACATTGGCCAAGCTTGATAAATCCTGGCTTTTTCAGATATTAGTTTTGTGCCTTTGGGCAAGCCGCTGAACCACTCTGAAGCTCAATTTCCTCACTAGTCAAAAGGAGCTGTCTACTCCACTGTGTTTTTGTGAAGGGCCAACAAGATAAGGCCTGTTTAAGTCCCTGATGCACAAATAGTAGGGGCTATTTGCACTGTAATAACAATGTAATCAATATTTATAGATTGGTGTTGGCTTCCTCTTTATAAAAAGTGGAGACTTGAGAAAACGTAAAACTGGACTGGCAGAGACTGAAATTCAAAAAGTGCTTTATAAACTGTAAAACAAATTACAAATTTAAAGTAGGTTTTATATTGTTTCTGTTCTACATATCTTAAGATTTTTATTGTTTATTAGCAGTTTCATGGAAAGTAAACTCAAATCAAGAAATATTTCTCATGAGAAGGAGTTGGCACTACTGCTTAAAATGAGGTTTGAACTATGACACTGGCCTTCTGTAGCATGCATCACCCCTCCATTTTCACTGAAAATAGATATTCCTTTCCTTTTCCTTTTCCTCCCAGATAGGTGTTATGGAAACAGGGAGACTTTGGGTTCAGGCAAACCTAAATTTAAATCCTGACTCTACCTTAAAATGAGGAAACTGACATCTACTTTATAGAAAAAATAAAATAATTTTTGTAAAGTGCATGGTAGTCAAAAGATTGACTTCTTTTTAACCTGAGGACCCACAACACAAAGCCACTGCAGTGTATATTAAATCCTTCCTTGATTCTTGATATACACGCCTTGTTTTAATCACATCTAATGGTCCTACCTTCACATTCTGACTCTTTCACTCAATAGCAGATTATTCAACCTCAGTTTCCTCTTCTATAAAATGAAGATAATAATAGAACCTGGCTCATACATTGGGGAGAACATATGAGAAAGTGCGTGTAAATGCTTAACCTGGTTTCTGGCACAAAATAATTATTATGTTAGCTGCCAGAACTGTAATAATAATAATAACAACATTTCAGATATATTCTAATTCTCACCTTAAACATTTAGATGGGTCAGTGGCAAAGCTATTGGGTAGTTTGCTATTTTTTTCCTTCTTAGGTTTCCTTGGCTGCATTTCTCTCCCTCCCTTCCCAGGGCAGGTCTGTTTCAGTTCAGCTGCTGGCTGGAACATCTGGCACGGTGCCTATGCTTGACGTTTTCTGTTTGTGGAGCCAACAGGGTGGGGAGGTGGGGGGTTTGATCATCTTCACCACTGAGACATTGGAATCTGTTGAGTTAAACATTGCTCTACTGTTGCCATCCCCTCCCTTTCTTTCTCCCTCCCTATGAATGAATCTGGAACGAATGAACCTGAAGTCTATCTCGAACAGCTATAAAACCTTTATGGTACGTGGGCTGCTCCTCAAGGAGTGGGGCATTAGCCTCCCTATTCATTCCAGGAGTAAACAATGCGTCAGCGTATTCCCTAACACAAGGTCAATGTCTGAGGGAGCAGAGCTCTCTGTGCCTGGCACCTGCTGATGTGGAGAGATCTGCTGGCAGCTATACACCACAATCAGCTTTGATGACCACACTGAGTACAGAACTCACTGCTCCAGTGCCTTTTAATTCACTGTGATAGCATCATCTCCCAAACCACACTTCTGTTCAACCCTCTAAACTTACAGTGTTCTGAAGAGTATGTTCTATATTCTGTTCTAAGGTTATATTATATTATATTATATTATTTATATTATATTATTTATATTATATTATACATATATGGCAAAATACATTATATAGTACCTATGCATCAAACATTAAATTCACACTGGTTTTTCTAAGTTATCTCTGTCAGAAAAACCCAAAGTAGAACTTGTTTCTTACTTGAAGATCCCTGCTGATTCTTGACTCAGGCTTTGCAGTTGCCCTGCTGTGATGCTGTCCATAAAATTCTGCCTCTCTAGTGGCAACATTCAGTCTCTGGACCCTCTGTCTGTGATTTACTACAGGTGCCATCTTTGAAGGATTTATGGTACCAACTGTTGACTGCTTACCTGAAACTTTTCATTTTATGATACCACATCTATAGCCCTTTCTGATTCTATGGAAGGGACAGGGAACCATAATTCATTTTACTGGAGATCATCATTTTTTTTCCTTCTCTATCCCTGGGCCAGCCAAACACTCATGTTCTATCCCTAACTAGTTCTTTTCTTCTTGGTTCTTCAAAGACCTCTCTGTCTACATAATCCCCCAAGCCTTCTCATCTCTATGGCATGTTCTTTTCCTTTTTTTTTTTTTTTTTTTTTAATGTTCAATGAACTCTGAACTTTTTTTGGCCTGCTTCCCCACCAAGGGATGCCCCACATCTGCTGCCTTTAATCCCCAAAACTTTGTTATCATTGACCTCAAACACCACCTTGCTGTCCACAGTCCTATGTGTCATGGTCTTTTGGATGGTTTGCAAGGAGTGGCTCTTGTCCAGGGCACCAACAAGATCGAAGTCTTCCCCTTCTTCCAGTAGGCTGCAGTAGATGGCAATCTCATCCTCCAGCTTGACCTTGATGTTCAGAGGACCTCATACTTCTGGGCCTGGTGCTGCCCCTCTGCCTGTGGCTGGGCAAGCTCTGACTCCAGGTGCAACAGGATCCCACTGAACTGTTCCACCTGCCTGGCATGTCATATCTCCACCTCCCTCAGGCTGTTCTCCAAACTAGCCTTCAGATTATTCACTGAGTCCAGGTTGATCTCCAAGGACTGTACCATACATCCCAGCTCTGTGAGTGTCACCTCAGCAGTGCCTATCTCAGCGGTCTGCAAGGTGACCACTGTGGTGCTCTCCACAGTTGGATGGAACTAGTATTTGTCTAGTTCTCCTCAGTTCTTCCAAGCCAGCTCATCATACTGAGCCCAGATGTCTGCCATGATTTTGTTGAGGTCCTGAGATTTGGGGGCATCCAACTCTACAGTCAACGCAGAGTTGGCAATCTGGTTTTGCAGACCATTTACTTCCTCCTCATGGTCCTTCTTCATGAAGAGCAGCTCCTCCCTGAGAACCTCAATCTTTGTCCCAGCTGCAGTCAAATGATATTGGTGTCATCAGTGACCTTTCAGAGCCCATTAATGTCATTCTCCACAGACTGGTGCATGGCCAGCTCTGTCTCATAGTTGACTCTGAAGTCATTAGCAGCAAGATGGTCACTGTCAATCTGCAGAATGAGGAGGGCATTGTCCATAGAATTTGCAAAGATCTGAGTCAGGTCCTCGATGGTCTTGAAATAATGCCCCCAGTCTCTGACCTGAGGTCCCTTCTTCTCTAGGTATTCCCAGATTTTGCTTACCAGTCTCTGATTATCAGCCTCTAGGCTCCTCACCCTCTCCAGGGAGGAGGCCAGGCAGTCATTCAGGCATTGCATAGTCTCCTTCTCGCTCTGAATGACCCTGTGCTTGCCAGACTTCTGGCCATCCCTGTAACCAGGACCCTGGATATCCAGCTACCCCATATACTCGTGGAGTGGGACACTGAGATCCAGGAGCCCCAGCCCCCCACACCTACATAGATGCTGGCCACACTACTAGCTGGTCAGACCCCATGGCTGGGCAGCTGCATGGAGCCCAGTGTCTGGCAATTTGTGGAGAGGCTGGAGCATATACTGAAGCCCATGTTGTTCAGGGTGGAAGGTGAGAAGCCAAGACTCAGGTTGAAGTCTATGGCACATTCTTGTATTTTATTTGGGTTCTATTGTAGAATCAATTATTATTAGACCATATCCTGGAAAAAAAAAAAAAGAATTGTTTGATGCTTGCAAGCATCAGGACACCAAAACGTAGTGACATCCAACAACCAGCTAGCCATAATTTTTGAGATGTTGAGATGATATAATCTTGGGAGATCAGTTCCATGCTAACTCCATTTTACCAACAAATTAAATTGAGAAGTGCATTCTCCTACTTGTGGTCACCTAATTTAGTCCCAAAGTAGTGCCACAATCAGTGCTAAAATGAGGATATGAAAGAGAATCTCAGAAAGATCTCTGTTGGGAATTACCCTGCCTGGTTTCAGGAGTTGTAACCCCCCATGGCTAAGGCTGAGTGAGTGACCTTCCGACTGTAAGCCACTAAGGGGACAAAGCTTATCTCCCTGGCAGGAGTGCATCTCCTGCTTTATTCTTCTGCTTTATTCATACCTGGCCCCCAATGCTTGGTCGGTTAGCCAATGGCAGGTAAGATTCCCTCAAGGGAGGGGTCACCTAAGATAGGCACAATCATGTGGGAGGCCCTCAAGGAAGGATTCAGGGGGCTACAGCAGAAAGGGGGTGATGGACCCTCGCCCCCGCTGCTATCCTGACATAGCCTGAGTCCTCATTCCGTCTGGGAGAAGTTTTCCATATCTCTTGGCTTCCTGGCTCTGCTCCACTTAAGCCTGAAACATTAACAGAGGGCGGTGCAGCTCTGTGCTGGCTAGGGTGGGTTCCCCAGGTGATGGACATAAGAAAGAATTTGTAAAGTCCTCTGAAACCTGCTTTGCTAAGAATGCTCTCATTTAAATGATAAGGGTCAGAGCAGGAAGTGAGTTTGTCTCCCAAAGTTTTGTAACCCCTTAGCTGACAGACCCTGTCTCAGATTAAGCCCTCAGAGTTCTTTGAAATGTTATCTATTGTTTGATCCTTCCACCTGACAATGATTGATGAGTTTTACCTGTATTTGGACCTAATAAAAGCCATTGAGGACGGGGCTCTTGGCCCTTCTCCTTTGAGAGATTGGCCACCTCTCCTCCCCAAGCAGATCATGTCTTGGTAGTCTTATTCTCATCCGTGGCAGATGGAGGGCACTGCGGGTGGAGCCCCCCTGCCCCACAGATCTCAAAAATAATTAATGTTTTCTAAAAACAGTAATTATTATGTAAAGCTAATAATGTGTTGAAAAATACAAAGAAGAAAGTAAAAGCCATCCATAGAGTCCCACCAGCCAGATGGAACTGATAAAATCTGTTGTATTTTCTACATGTAACTAGAAGTTGTTTCCTTAATTTGGAGCACACTGTTCACACATTTGGGAAACATGCTTTTATCATTTAACAATATACTACAAGTATCTACATGATAGTTATATTAATATAGCACCTTTTTACTTTCTATTTTTCTGACACATTTCTTTGTACTCCTATACAATGTATCCAGTTCCACTCCTCTCATTCTCTCTAAAACAACAGAATCTGGTTTCACTGCTACCACAGCAAAATGCTCCTGTTGAAGTCACCAGTGACCTCCATGTTACCTTATCCAGTGACCCCTTCTCATTCCTTATCTTAATCTCTACCAGTAACCAGCTGTGAGTCTTTCAATGGGCCCCTCAATGGCTCTAAGTTAGTTTTCCTACATATGACATGATAATAAATGTAAATGTAGTAAATTACTACATTTGTAGTATATGACCTCTAAGGTTCCTGAAAGTTTCAACTGAATTAACATTATTCAAACAGTGAAGCTATGGTAAATCAAGAGCAGCATTTTATACAGTTGGTCACTCTTTCCTTCTTGAAATAGTTGTAGTCTTTTTTTTTTTTTTTTTTTTTTTTTTAGGCCATAACACTCTCCTTACCTTCCTGTCAGCTCCTACTTGGTCTCCTTTGCTGGTTCCTTCCAATTTCCTGTTCTCTAAACTCTGTAGGAGAGTAGGAAATAGGACTCTTCCTTTTTCCATCTATACTCACTCTGTAGGTCAGTGATTTTCAACCCTGTTTATGTGAGAATGACTTGGCGAGCTTTTAAAAACTCTCAAGTGTCTGGGGCTGACCCCTCAAACTATGATCTAGTTAGTCTATGATCCCTAGGTGTTTGAAGCTCTCACAGTGATTCTATTGTGCAGCCAAGGTTAAGAACAGATGACCTGGGCCCTGTGTGATCTCATCCAGCTTTAAATAATATCCATACAATGGTGATTCATATTTATATCTAACCTGAATTTTCCTCCTGAACTCTAGATTCTAATATCTGATCACCATCTTAACATCTCCACTTGAATGTTTATTAGTCATCTCAAACTTAACATGCCTAAAATCAAACTCTCGATTGCTTTTCACCCAAATTTGACCCTTCTGCAGTCCTCTGCATCTCAAAAAATAGTGGTCCTAATCTTTTGGTTGCCCAGCACAAAAGCATTGGAGTCATCCTTGACACTTCATCCTTCACACTGCATTTCAATCCATCAGTATATCCTGTTGACCCTACTTTCAAAATACATCCAGGATCCAACCACTCCTCACCACCTCCATCATTACCACCCTGACCCAAGTCACTGTCCTCTCTGGCTTGATTGTCAGTAGCTTCCTAACTAACCTCACTGCTTTTGCCCTTACTTTTCTCCAGCCATTTCTCAACAGACAAATCAAGTGATGCTCTGCAAAAGTGTATCAAATTGTATCACCACTCTGCTCAAAATCTTCCAGTGGCTTCTTATCTCACTCAGAGGTCTTCCTGTGAGTACCGTTGTCCTGACCCACCATGCTTCTCCATCCTCATCTTCTATCATTCTTCTCCTTGCTCACTTTCATCCAGATACTGACATCTTTGCTAATCCTTGAACAACTATAGCATATTCCCACCTTAGGGCTTTTGCATTTGCTGTTCCTTCTACCTTGATTGTTCTTCCCTCAGTCCTCTACAGGCCCTGCCCCCTCACTCTCTTAAGAACCTGTCCAAATGTGACCTTACAAAAAAGAACTTCCTCACCACCCTTGTATATGAGAGCTCCACCATGCCCCAACCACTACCAGTCTATTCACATATAGCCCTCTATTTTTCCTAGCATCTCTTACCAATGACATATGCATATATTTCTTTATATGTTCATTGCCTGTCTACCCACACTAGACTGTAAGCTCCATAAGAGAGGAATTTAGTTAGTTTTGTTCAGTACTGAATCCTCACCTACTAGAATAGGACTGGCACAAAGTAGACATTTAGGTGATGTCTACTGAATAAATAAAAAAAGTGAAGCTATAGTGAAACAAGAGCTGGAAGGTAGAATAATGTCAATTCAGTTGAAACTTTCAGGGATCTTACAGGTCATTTTCTACAACTTTATCATGTCTTGTTTGAGAATACCAACTTAAGCCATTGAGGAACCTACTGAAAGACTCACAGGTGGTTACTGGTAAATTAAATAGATGTCATGCCTTCTCCTAGTGTTCCCAATTCATCATATTTTTAAATTATTCCTTTTATCTTAGGATTTTTCAAAAATAAAATAATATATACTTCACTATAATCACTAAGCTAAATTATTTAACTCAAATAAAGAAATGGAGGTCTGATGAAAAGAGGAATTTGGGGCCCTCAAACCAATAACAAAGTCTAGAATCAAGTAGAAAATGGGAAGCAACTTTTCCACCACTTAAACCCCATCTCTATTTCCATGCTATACTACGAGTCATCATTATATTGTATTCCTAATGATCCCTTCAGTTTGTCTTTTATTGTTCCTATTAACAGATAGGAAAATTGAGGCAGAGACCAAGCAGAGAGAACTATCTAGAAAAACTAACATAAAGGTGTAATTTTGAGGTGGCTTATCACCAGTGATGATTAACTACACAGAGACATTTACTGAAGGGGAAGTAAAGGAGGAGAGAGACATTTCATGTCTAATAACCTGACTTTTATTTCCAGTCACTTTATGTATTTAGTGTTTGTAAAGGAGAAGGATGATGGAAAACATTGCAAGCTGGCCTGCAGACACCAGGGATGGAAATTGAGGAGATCCTTTTTTTTTTTTTTAACCATTCAAGTTCTGATCATCTACTATTGAGCAGCAAAACTGGCTCTGAGCCCAACTCCTATAGTGGAAGAGTAGCAGTTGCACTGCTTCCTCTCCCCAAAGACTCATCCTTAACTTCCTTTGGCTAAATCACAAAGTATGTTTTTTATTTGCAGTTAAAATAAGGAGTTGGGGTAAAAAGAAGAGAGAGACAAAGGGTGGGAGAGAACTTTTTATAATCATACCCCTATTTTTTTTAAATCACTCTACAGAGAACATTTTGATGGTTACCAGATAGGATAGGGGTTGAGGGGATGGGTGAAAAAGGTAAAGGGGTTAAGAAGTACAAGTTGGTTGTTACAGAATAGTCATGGGGATGTAAAATACTGCATAGGGAATATAGTCAGTAATATTCTAATAACTCTGCGTAGTGTCAGATGGGTGCAATACTCATCACAGTGATCACTTAGTAAATTGTGTAATGTCTAACCACTGGGGTATACACCTGAAACTAATATAATAATGTATGTCAACTGCAATTGATGAATTAAAAATTATTTAAAATTAAAAAAAATTTTAATTTAAAAATAAAAAAGCACTCAGCTTAAAAAACAAATTTAGCAATAGTCATTTTTCAGTTTGTCTAAAAAGTAGAATAACTTATTTTTCATTACAAAGAAAAGTTTTCATTGCTTTAAACATCAGTTGAAATAGTTTCAAATTATTGAGAAATCAGTGCATAAATCAAAGACATATCCAAGGAATCCAGTAAATTTCAGTGAAATCTTGTTTGCCACAGATTTTCTCTGTCCTTTTGAACTTGTTTCTGTTGTACTACTCTTGCAAAATATCCTTATATATACTTTAAAACCTCTGACACAGCAGTTCTCTTCATAGGTCACTTGCAAATCATTGAGTCATTAGGTTGGGATGTGAAGGTGGGTGGGGAAGGGAGCTGGGTAATCTTCACATCAGCATTGTTCCTTTCTTCTCCCAAATCTTAAAAGGAGTATTCCAGACCCAGAGGTAGTGGCCTTATCTATAAGAAGATCCAAATCTAACATAAGTCCCCAGAACCACTCATTCCAAAATATAGAATATGATAGGCATAGACCTTCAAATCTCACTGGCCTTTGAGACAAGATATAAATCCGTCTAATGACCATGAGAGCAATGAAAAAATAGAAGTAGGGGACAAGGGGAGAGAATAGGACTAGAGGAAATAGATCTTATTTTGACTTTGATTTCTGTTTTTATATGAAAGTTTTGGAGTTTTTATCACCCAGTCCCAGACTATAGTGGATGGCTAATATTCTGGCCACCCAGAAGACACCTTAAAAACATAACCAAACATATTGTTACCAAATGGTGTCATAAGATTGGGTAGTATGCACAAACACTTGTGGAGATGTACTACTCAGTTCCAAATGTCAAGAATATCCTTAACTCATCTGGAGACTTGTCAGCACTACTTAAGTAGGTCCTCAGGGCCTCATCCCAAATTTGAGGTCCTTTTCCCTCTTTCAAATCCAAAGGGGGAGCTACTGTCATTTATCTAGAAAATATATGGCTCAGAGTTAATCCTTGGCATGATGTCAATTCAAGCATTGAGTTACAAGGCACAGAAAAAGTCATTTGGAGAGGAAAAGTCACCTGAAAGCTCTTCTATTCAGCCTCAGTTCAATTCATTAGGTGTTTATTGAGTTGAATAATGCACAGTTCCAGGCTTATTGACTTTTATCTTCAACACCATAATCTAATGTTGACAAAGGGTCTCATAAATGAATCATATGTAACCACCTCTGCCGCTGAAGTCACACACAAGGAGCTGCCAATGGCTCTCAGAGTTCTGAGCCCCTAGTTCCATAATCCAGGCATCCTAAAGACTTCTGGCCACCTGCTAGCATTAGTTGCATTTATTAAATCATAGCAGAACTTTTAGCAATGAATGAGAATTCCTCGTTTGGTGAAACCAGGTTTGCCACAACTATCTATACACCACTGAGACTAGGCAAGGGTAAAACCTAAGCAATTCTCTCAATCAAGACATCACTGAAAGATGCTAACAGCAGACTCCTTTCCTAGAACTATTGAAAGCAAGGTGTTTTACTGAGGATTTATTTTATGTGAATTCTACACACAGACACCTTAGGCAAATTGTAAGAGTGTTTGACACTTACCTTACCCTGACTGTCACCCTTCCCTTTCTCGTTATGACTCCTCAACACAGGTGACTCCCAGGTTCTTCTGAATTCATATAGCTATCTACATGCTCCCCAATTACTGAGTGGGTCTGTAATGCCTCCTCAACTAGATGCCTCCCACACAGATGGGGACTGTATTGTCATTGCCTCCTCAAACTAAGCCCCTGGGGATACACTGAGTATACAACAGGTATTCAAATAATTTGTTCTTTTAAGTTTATGAATGAATGATATGAGTGGGTAAGTGAGTAAAAAAACCTATACCTACATTCTTTTCTCTCTAACAATAGGTCTTACCTGACTATCTTCTATGGCTTTTCTTGATTTAAAAGATTATCTCACATCTTCCTTTCTAGGGAATATGAGTAAATTCTACAACTTCCTTTTCCTCATTCTTTCTCTTAACCTCACATATTCAACACTATATTGTAGTCAGGGCTCACAGTCTCTTGTAAGCCCATGCTATTACTCTATGTGGGTGGGATATGTACCTGTCTTTCCAAGAGACCCTGAACTGTTCCAGGGGAGGCCCTTTCCACTGTCCCTTGTGGAAGCCTCCTTTGCCTGTTTTCTCATTGTACTATGAAGCCTCGCACACTTGAATTAAGTTGCCCCATATATATGTGCATATCAATACATTAACATGACCCTTAAAACTCCTCCCAAACCAACAAATATAATGTCCCCTGTCATTGCTGTAGAAAAACACCCCCAAAATAGTGTAAAGCTAGGTTCCAAACCATGATAGAGTTGCACACAGTAAAAAGAAAAGGAAAATAAAGCTCAATGGCTTTCAGACGATAATAGAAATTGTGTCTGGAAAAGAAAATCACTTCTCTTGTCAGCTATCTTATAGGTCTTGTATCATTTTTCAAAGTCTTGCTGATGCACCTTCTATAATAAAATGGAAAGTAAATGTACTTAAATGCTACTCAAAGTACCAGCTGACCAACAGGACTTATTTTTCTCATTTCTAATTCTAACACTTATGTGTGCAATGAATGATCAGATACAAAGGTTACTGGGAATTTATAAAGGTCTTAGCAATACTTTCAGGTCACGGATTTGCTCACTGAGGCTGAAGGAAATACAAAACAAAACCTAGAGCCTTTGCCACTTAACTCATCCTATTGCAAAAGACTCCATTTCCATTCTTTAGTAGGTAATTTGTAGTGCTGAATCCCTTTCCCCCCCCCCTCCGCTCCTCCCACCCAACCCCATTCCACATTTTCTTAATAACTGCAGCTGGTGGGGTTTCCCTGACTGGGACAGGCAGTGGTCACCTCTAAGGGAGTAGATGAGCAGGGTGTAAGATCTGGCTGCTATGTAAGTGGGACAAATCATAAGCTCCCTGAGCACTACTTCCTTTATTTATAAAGTGAAGCTTTATGATAATATTAGGAAGACCAAATGAAATAAGTGAAAATACTTTACAAAGCTAATATTGAATGTTTATTGAATGCTTAGTATGTGACTGTCACTGTGTTAAGAATTTCACATGCCTCCCATCCTCTAATCTGAATGTCAGAATTGCTTAGGAAAGTCCTTGGTGCTCATCCCAAAGTGAAAATCTTTCTCCTCATTGAAATCTGAATGAGGAGCTATACTGCATTACCTAGAAAATACTTGAATAATAGTTAAGCCTTGATTTTGCAGAACAGGAAACTGAAGCTGAGATAAGTTATTTACTTATACAAGGTCACACAGCTAGCATGTGGCAAAACCCCCTAGATTAAAACAGGTCTATCTGACCCCAAGTTTTTAGCCACTCTCCATTGTTTTGTTGTAGGATTCCTTGAACAGCTCTGAACTACTAAGTGGTGAGATGTTGCGAAACTTTGTTCTTTTCTTTTTCCAGAAAATGTTACTGTACACTAAAACATTTACTAAATCATAAAGGACTAAACAAGAATAGGTTACTTCAGTCAGTCAACACTCTCCAGCAATAAAGAGTGGCTCTGTTGCATATAGGATTTATTACTAAAGCACGTGTATTGAATGAATAGCATTTATTCCTGTTTATAGAAAGCCTAAGTGCTATCAGAAGAATAGCCTATTTAGATAGGAGCCATTGATTACTTCATATTTTATAGAGTAAACTACATTTTTAAAAAATCTAGACTTTCAGTCATGATGGAAGCACAGGTAGATACACTTTGAATCCTCTCACAACCAAAAGGAGGACAACAACAAAACAAAAAACAACCAGAACTGCCAAAAAATTGAACTGTATGGAAGTCCAACAACCAAGGAGTTAAAGAAGAAACATTCATCCAGACTGGTAGGAGGGCAGAGCTGGGCAGTCAGGGTGGAGAGGATGCACAGCAAGGTGGCAGCTGGAGGACCAGGTGGTCCCACATTTGTGTGCAGATAAAACAGGAGGAACAACTGGGGAGAGAGGCAGACTACACATCCTAGGGTTCCAGTGTGGGGAAATAATACCTGAAAACCTCTGACTGAAAGAATCTGCGGTGGTTGCAACAGTGGGATAACCTCCCAGCCTCACAGGATAGTTCATTGGAGAGACCCACGTGGTCCTAGAATGTACACAAACCCTCCCACCTGGGAATCAGCACCAGAAGGGCCCAATTTGATTTTGGGTAGCAGAGGAAGTGACTGAAAGCCAGCAGAGAGCTGAGCAAACAGCACTGTCCCCTCTCTGACACCTCCCCGACATACAGCACCACAATACAGCAACTTGGGTTGCCCTGCCCCGATGAATACATAAGGCTTCACCCCTTACAATGTAATAGGTGTGCCAAGACAAAGAAACATGGCTCTAATGAAAGAACAGATCAAAAGTCCAGAAAAAGAACTAAGTGACGAAGAGATAGCCAGCCTATCAGATGCACAGTTCAAAACACTGGTAATCAGGATGCTCAGAGAAATGTTGAGTATGCTCTCAAAATAGAGGAAAAAGTGAAGGCTATGAAAAGCAAAATAAAGGAAAATGTACAGGTAATCAACAGTGAAGGGAAGGAAGAAACTCCCCTCCTCACAGAAGAGTTCATTGGAGAGACCCACAGAGTCCTAGAATGGACATGAACCTGCCCACCTGGGAATCAGTACCACAAGGGCCCAATTTGCTTGTGGGTAGTGGAGGAAGTGACTAAAAGCCAGCCAAGAGCTAAGCAAGCAGCATTATTCCCTCTTGGACCCTTCCTCCACATACAGTGTCACAACACAGCATTGTGGGTTTCCCACCCTGGCAAATACCTAAGGTTCTGCCCCTTACTACATAACAGGCATGCTGAGACAAAAAAAAAAAAAAAAAAAAAAAAAAAAAAAAAAAAAAAAAAAAAAAAAAAAAAAAAAAACAAAAAAAAAAAAA
>PVKU01005545.1:0-101372 GCA_004027475.1 Anoura caudifer | reverse complement strand
AAAGAAAATATACAGGGACTCAAAAGTGAAGGGAAGGAAACTGGGACTCAAATCAACAATTTGGAACAGAAGGAAGAAATAAATATTCAACCAGAACAGAATGAAGAAACAAGAATTCAAAAAAATGAGGAGAGGCTTAGGAACCTCTGGGACAACTTTAAATGTTCCAACATCTGAATCATAGAAGTGCCAGAAGGAGAGGGAGAGGAGCAAGAAATTCTAAACTTATTTAAAAACATAATGAAGGAGAACTTCCCCAATTCGGCAAAGAAAATGGACTTCCAGGAAGTCCAGGAAACTCAGAGAGTCCTGAAGAAGTTGGACCCAAGGAAGCACACACTAAGGCACATCAAAATTACATTACCCAAGATTAAAGAGAAGGAGGGAATCTTAAAAGCAGCAAGAGAAAAGGACACAGTTACCTACAAAGGACCTCCCAAGAAACAATCAGCTGATTTCTCAAAAGAAACCTTTCAGGAAAGAAGGGGCTGGAAAGAAGTATTCCAAGTCATGAAAGGCAAGGACCTACATCCAAGATTGTTCTATCCAGCAAAACTATCATTTAGAATGAAAGGGCAGATAAAGTGCTTCCCAGATAAGGTCAAGTTAAAGGAATTCATCATCACGAAACTCTTGTTATATGAAATGTCAAAGGGACTTATCTAAGAAAAAGAAGATAAAAAATATGAACAGTAAAATGACAACAAACTCACAGCTATCAACAACGGAACCTAAAAAAACAAACAAACAAAAAACGAAATAAGCAAACAACTAGGACAGGAACAGAATCACAGAAATGTAGATAACATGGAGGGTTATCAGCAGGGAGGGGACAAGGTGAGAATGGCGCAAAAGGTACAGGGAATAAGAAGCATAAATGGTAGGTAGAAAATAGACAGGGGGAGGTTAAGAATAGTAAAGGAAATGGAGAAGCCAAAGAATTTATATGTACAACCCACAGACTTTAACTAAGAGGCAGAATGCTGGTGGGAGCGGGTGTGCAGGGTGAAGGGAAATTAAGGGGAGAAAAAAATGGGACAACTGTAATAGAATAATCAATAAAATATACTTTAACAAAATAAATAAATAAATAAATAAATAAGAATAAAAAAATCTAGAATTTTCTGTAACTGGCAATTATAATACTGAATGGCCTAAAATACTTTCATGCCCAGGTCGACTTGAGTGTCCCTAAAAGCCATTTCTCCACACTCTCTACTGGCTCCAGGCACTGGTTACCAGGTATGTCCAACCTGCAGCTCATGGGCCACATGTGCCCCAAGATGGCTATGAATGCAGCCCAACACAAAATCATAAATTTACTTAAAACATTATGAGATTTTTTTTGTGCTCACATGTTGCAATGTATTTAATGTGTGGCCCAAGAAAACTCTTCTTATTCCAGTGTGGCACAGAGAAGCCAAAAGTTTAGACAGCCCTGAATCCTAAGTCCCCACTTAGGATTCTTATTTCTTTAAAACCAGCAAATAAATATAACTTTATCCATCACTTTCACATGTCAAAGTCCTTCCTTATCATTTGATGCTCATGGGAATGCTGAGGTTATGAGGGAAAGGTTCTTTGGCCTCATTTTATAAGGAGAAAATTAAGCTGCTGAAAGGATGAATCATTAATCCACAATCTTATAGTTTAATGAATTTAGGACATTGGAGTGTTCCCAGTTGTGCACTCTCAGTTAGTTATATGTCACCTTTGTGCGATTCCATCTTGGTTCCTATGCTACTTCTCCCAGAAGTATCTGCATTTGTTCAATCCCATTCACTTTAACAATCGTTGATTGAGAATCAGCTTTGTACCAGGTGTTTTGTAGATGCTGGAAACTCAAAATGGACTCAGTCTCTGCACCAAAAGAATTCCCAGTGTAGAGAAGGAACAGACACACCTAGCTAGCAGGCAATTGACCATCAGCTAAGCTGAATGAAAGGCTTTATACCAGCAGAAGGAGTTTCAGATGTCAGCTGCAACTGAGGAGATATTTGATGATAAGGTGGTAGACACAGGCCACCTTGAGGGGAGCATGCCTGGGACTGTGTCAGGGTGGCTGGGCAGATATCAGGGCAGATGAACCTGATGTTCCCCACCTCTCACATTTATTTCTCTCCCAATAAAATATTGGCTTCCTGAGATTACTCCATATTCTCTAATGAAAACAGCTTCACAAGGTGGTTCATGATGTTCTCCAGACCATTTGAGCCCATGGCTGGAATTGTGGGCCCCTCATCTGCTCACACTAAATCTGCCAGCAGCCTGGACCTGTGAGGAGGCAGTGGCTTGTGCTGCCTGAGTCACCCAGCCCACAAGCCAGGATATATTTAATCTTCAAACCCAGGCAGCTGCTGATGAGTGTAGTCATGCCCCAGCTGTGAACACACAGACTTTCACCCTCTTCATGAATCAGCACAGCACAGCTGGGGATAGGAAAGTGCTGCCCCTGGGTCCCAGCTAGACAAGGAGAGGCAGGAAAGGTCAGAAGTTCATAAGGGAATGCTGAACCGTCACCCCAGCTTTTCTTAGCTTTTGGGTTTGGACACAATCTCTAAACCAGACTTTTGGCCTTGACTCACACTGAGAAGCCAGGACAGGTATCTTCCCAGGGCTCTGGGAGCTCCTAACACAGGGTAGTGGAAGGTTTTGTGCAATAAATCTTCAGTAGTCTGGTGGAAAGGAGGGTAACATTTCTTGGAGATCTATCTTGAAGGTAATCAGCTAGGCACTGTTCTGGGCATTTTACACATCTTATCATATTTAACTCCCCTTACAACTCCTTTTCCTAATAAAATAATTTAGGGTCACTGAAGTTAAAAAAAAAAAAAAAAAAAAAAAACTTATTTAAGCTCTGGCTGGGTTTCTCAGTGGTTAGAGCATCATTTCATATACCAAAAGGTTGCAGGTTTGATTCCCATTCTTGGCATGTATGGGAGGCAACCCATTAATGTTTCTCCCTCACATCAATGTTTCTCTTTCTCTCTCTAAGATCAATAAATATATCCCCAGGTGAGGATTAAAAAAAAAAAAAAACACTTATTTAAGTTCACTCAGGAAGTGGCAAAATCAGGATTTGAATAATGACATGTTGAACTCCAACTACTTCACCATGTTACCTCTTAGGAGTTTTCTCTGAAGAAAGAGGGAAGTTTGGGACCCATAGGTATTAATGTCCTATGGCTGCTGTAACAAATCACCATAAACTTAGTAGCTTCAAATAACACAAGTTTATCATCTTACAGTTCTGGAAGTCAGAAAAGTCTGAAAGGGGTCTCAATGGCCTAAAAGCAAGGGGCTGACAGGGCTGTGTCCTCCCGGAGGTTCTAGATAAGAGTCATTTCCTGCTTTTCCCAGCCCCTAGGGACCACCCATATTGCTTTCCTCATGGGCCCTCTTCTGCCTTCAAATCCACCACTCCAACTTCCTCTGCCCCCGTCACACTTCCTTTTCCTCACTTTGATCCTCCCACTTACACGGATTCTTGTGATTACAAAGGGCCCCCTAGGATACTCTCCCCATCTCAAGACCTAAACTTAATCACATTTGCAGTCTCTTTTATTAATGTAAGGTAACATATTCACAGGTCTGGGGTTTAAGACAAGGATATCTCTAAGACCATTTTCAATCTATTGTACATAATAGAGGATTCTGTTTATATACCCCCCACCCCATGTCCTCTGTTATAACCTGTACAAGATTCTTATCTGTCAATTTAAATCACATACGATCTCATAAGGACTTCTGTTGGAACTTGAAACTTCCAAACTGAGCAATATTTCTTTGTATAAAATGGTAAATATCTAACACCCATAAGCCAGAAACATAGTTGTAGCATTTTAACAAGCCAACATATGGCTACTTCTTGCTTTTTGGTTGTTTTGCTAAGGGGGATGGGGGCACTGGAACTTTACAAAGCTATTAATTTTATTTAATGAAAATTAATTTCTTTCTGCTTTGAATGTTGAAAAGTTGACATAACATTTAAATCTTCAGGGTAACCAAGGACAGTAATATAAATCATGTCATTTCACTCAAAATAATAGCTTTTTTTGCTTAAAAGTAAACTGTAATAAGCAGATGAAATAAATATCTTGAATAGAGTCATTTCCTATGGATAAAAATTGACATTTCACCTTGAAACTAATAATATACTTGTGTAATATTCTGTTTATGCTTAGAGGTCTGTTAGTTTCTTTCCTTACTGGGAATCACTACATACCAAGTATTATTATTATATGGGTGTTTGGTATGTTGGTATGTTGAGGGGTTTTTTCCAAATATTTATTTTCCTAGGTTAAAGAAATTTAGGAAAAAATATCACAGACCATGTAAAACAAGCATGTAAACCAAATTATACCTAAGTAGATGGAAAATTTTGTTCATCCAGTACTCTTACATATTTGTGTTGCTTTAAAAATGGCATCCACATGATTAAAGGATTTGTCCCATTTTAAGTCTCCAAAGTTGTCCTAGCCAGGGTCAACTTTTTTTTGCAGCATTATAGATGCTGTCTGCTAGGTGGTACAAGACATACCTCCATAGAAGACATAGTTGGCAATAAACTTGAAATAACTTGGTGGGGAAGTCAAGCAGTAGAGTAATTTATAATTGCTACCATTACTAACTCCAAGCCAGTACCATTATTAACTCCAAGCCAAGTCTAGTAGAGAGAGTCTACTAGTTTTTGATGGAAACATTACAGACTACAGGTTCTATGCAATTCCAGAGTGCCAACTGCAACCCTGTTCCTTTCTCACCTTATTAAGAAATCGTATTGGAATGAAAGTAAGGAAGAATGAAGTATTGTAAGAATAACCTTAAATCTGGATTTTGGTTTAATTTACTTTAAAAAATAATTATACACATATCTGTACAGATAATATAAGTGTACAAATAGGTGTATATTTAATAATGATAAACATTGATAATTAGAGATGAATTACTTAATAAGATCAGGAAAGTTGATATAAAGCAGAAATGGGGGACATGGGCTGTTTCCCAAGACCTTTGGTTTTCTACATTGCCTTTTTTTATGTCTGCTCTGCACAAAATTGTAAAGCAGATCAGACATACCTGTGGTGTCTCCCACACCTTACATTTGGAGTCCTCCTACAAACTTCGGTGCCCACAGCCCTGACTCCAGGGCCTCAGCAGAACAGCCTTGCAGTATTGCCCACACTGTACAGTCTCTCTTTTCCCAACAAAATTTGTCTGTCCAGTGTTCTGTCTTCGAGTACTCTGTCCTGCTGAAATGTGAATATGACCACTAACTGTGCTACTTCTCCTCTATTCAGGCCACATACTGCATTTTAACAGGTATTTGCCAGAGTTTGTTTGAACCAAAGGAAATCATAGGAGGCAGCAAATACCTTTGGATGGGTGCAGCCTGAAATTTCACTCAATAGTACCTGTCCTGTCAGAAGAGTTGGCTTTTTAGTACGTTGGCCCTTCTTTTATTATGCCTTTAATAACAGAATGGTACAGCTTGGTCCCTGAGAAAAGTTTTACTTTTAACTGAATACTCATGTATACAGTATATACACCTCTGAGTTCTTTACTTCTGACTCAAGATACCCATAATAACCCATCCAGGGTTTAACTAGCACGTGGAGTGATTCCTCTACCTTATTAAGCTCATTCTACCAGCTTCCCAAACTTATTTCTTAATTTCATGGCCAACCACTTGGTCACCATGTCCCTATCCTTCTGGGATTTCCCCCTTCTGCAGAATCTCTCTCTCTTCATCCTCTACTACCATGAGCTTCTTGGTCTCTTAAAAACCTCCAGGTCTCCCTCACCCTGGGATTTCTTTCTTCACTTTCATCTTCAGAATGGGGTTGTTGGTCATTTCTTTCCTTCTGATTTTGGTTGTTTACAAGATGGATCTAGATAAGACTTCTACTCATGAAAACAGAGGAGGAAATGGAAAACCAATCCTATTAAAGTTAAATACCTTCAAGACAATCACATTTTATGTTGCCGAGAAAGACTTAGCATAATTCCCCTGTGTTTTTAGACTGAAAATGTCTGTGTCTCTTCTCTAGCTGGAGTTGCTCTAATGTGATAGGCACATAACTGCAGAAGGAAGATGGATGTAGCTGACGCTTCCCAGGAGGGGGAGAAGGGAAATCTATACTGCACAGTATATCCATTGATTTTGTAAACACTGTCAGTCACTTATACCAAGCACTAGGGGGAAGGAGAAAATACATCAGATGTGGTTCTCTGCTCTCCCAGTGCTCTGACTCAGATTTTAGAGCTGAAAGAGGCTTTAAAGTTTTCTTAACTCACTGGTTCCCAAATTACCTACCAAAGCTAATTAATAGTTTATAAAATGTCAATTGTTGTTTCCAGTACAATGGAGGGAGGAATTGCGTTCAATGGCTAAGTTAAGTTAAAAACACCAGGTTAAACAAAGCTAAGCCGGTTACTTACTCCAGGCCTTTCATATGCTCACATACTTCGTGACTCTCTGAGGGGAGGGCAGAGAGGACAAGAGGCAATATAATTTGCGTTCCTCAGGCTTATTTCAACACAAATGCTTTTTGAAGAGTACCCATTAACATCAACTGTTAACAAAACATATTTCTGTTAATGCTTCTAGGATCCAAGCCCAATTCTTCCTCCTGAACACAAGGAAACTCAGGTGTCCTGGAATGCGAGGGGCTGAGGTGGAAGTCTCCTTCGCACAGTCCCATAATCTTTTGACCATTCCATGCTGCTTGTTTCCACTGCCATCTCTTGTCCCCTGGCAAAACATACAAAACCAGTGTTTCTTTCTTCTTCTCTCCTTTTCAGATAACAGTCTTGGCCTTTGTCTTTTCACATGTATGCCGGGGTTCTTTTCTCCATTGTTTATAACGTTGAATCTTAAGCTCTTAAAAAGGCAAGGCCAGCTTTTAGGCAATTTGTGCTCAGTAAATATTTGTGGCCAAAACTGATGTCAACTTCCCTATGCACCTCTGTCCTCTCGTCTCACATAGACCTTCCTCCTGTGAAGTCTCCCTCCACCCCAACTCAGAACTCCTGAGCCATCTCCTCCGCAATAACACCATACCTGAAATGGGTTATTCTTAAAAGTTTTGTTAACAAGTTTTTTAATTGATTTTGCCTACTTACACAAGAAATTACTTAATTATCAATACATACAATCCACACATGATTAACTAAGTGCTGGATGGAATGCACAGAATATTCCTTCTTTTATGTGGGACAGGTTGTATGTGAGACATTTGTGAGTATTTGGATTTATGTGCATTTGTATTTAATGACAAAATCTACCTAGCTACACATTAGGTTATATAGGCATAATATGGATGTTGGAAATTTGAGAGGGGGAAGTCTCTCTCCACTATTTCAATTTAAAAGATCTCCATGTCCCTAATAAGCAGGTAAGGGCTGCTGTACTGCCATGCCACCTTGTGGTAGCTATGCATAAGAGCTAATTAAATAAACATAGCTGACTCAAAAGAAGAAAACACTTTTATTCAAGTGTTATTCAGGAAAGCACAATACACTATAATATGGATAATCAAGTGGCTATAGATATATCATTTAGGCCCTTACATTAGGTTTTGCCTTAATACTCAGACCAGCAAATGGTTACCGGCAAGCACCCATCGCATACCCCGTGGCCCACCTACTCTGTGGAGGGATTTCCACAGAGCAGAAACTTGATTGATAGATGTGGGAAATACATGTCAGCAAGCTATGAAGCAAGCCCTAGTGCATTATATCAGGAGGCATGAGCCCAGAGAGTAAATTTAGTTTTTGGATCTCTATTCATTCTTTTATTCAACCAATAATTATTAGGCACCTACCATGAGCCAGACACTTGCTAAATGGAGGAAATATAATGATGAGAAATGGTCCAATGGTGAGACATGGTCTCTGCTCTCATGGATTTTACAGACAGCATTACTTAGATTTGAACAAGGTGAAATTCAAAGGAAAGTGATACTCTCATGTGCTATTACTCCTGTCTGCCAACCTGCCCCTGAAGGAACTTATGTCAGGTTCTGAGAGAGACTGGAACAATGACAATCCAACTAAGCTAGCCAAATAAGAGAGTTTTAACACTAAGGGGACTAAAAAGCAGCAAAGAGAAGAGAGCCTCCACAGTAGAGGCCCACTGAAAGGTCATAGTTATGGGCTTGAGCTGTTTTGACAGGTGTTTGCTGAGTTTGTAGTGTGAGTCCAGCCTGTGCTGGAAGATTCAGATAATGTAAAATGCAGCCAATGCCTTCAACAAGCTGAACTGTCACTGCAAAACAAGACATATATGAAAAGCTAATTAACATAAGACATCATAAATCAGCTTAAAATAAAACACTAAATGAATGGTACAGGTAGTAAAGGACTACAAAGAGAAAGCTCCTGAAAGAGACAGCAACTCCTTCATAAGTTGGGCCTTAAAGATGGGCATGAACTGAATATGTAGAGAAAAAGAGAGAGGGTGAAGAAAAACTATCCCAGGTGACAAACAGCAGAGAGCAACAGGAATGAGACATGACCAGAAATGTACACTAAGGACCAAAACTGGAGTTTGAGACACTACTCCTGGTGTCTGGTGATGTCCATTTTTCTGAGCATAAATAAAAATTTGCAATGTTCAAAGAATGAGCTCTAGTCTTAGGGTTTCTCCTATTTTCCCCTCTAGCCTTAGCAGCAGAGCTAGCAAACGAGGTGAACAGGAAAAGTGTCACCACATAACAAGGTCATCAGGCTGGAGCCAGGAGTGGGCAGAAGAAGGCAAAGACCTGTTTCTTTCTCTCAGCTCCCCTTTCCTGTCTAGTCTGCTGGTTTTTTCCTCAGGGAAGAACCTTCATTTTCTCTCTCAAGCAAGCAAGTTCTAGGGTATTCATCATATCAGAGGAGAAATGACGGCTTCTGGAAGAAATGCTCAAAGTAGAAAATGCAGGGATGGAAAGCTCAGCTGAGGGGTGACCAAGTCTCCAGCAAGGCAGAGAACTGAGCAAAGATCCCTGGCTTCCCAGGGCATTCACACTGCAGAGGCCCTGGGAAGTCAACTGATTGGCACCACCCACTTTCCTCATCTGCTGCGGGTGTCCTCTAAGCGCCTGCCGCCTCACAATTATGTAACCAGCACATTGACTGATGTCCCCGTGTTCTTTCCTTGTTATTTGAATCACATTAGGTTAGGTTGTGTTCCTTTACACTTCATTATTTAATATCCACATTGTGAAAATTCAAATTCACAAAAGAATTTAAGAGCTTATGAATTCTTACTTATAACACAAGGTCAATGACAGCTTTATGGCATAAGAGAGCAGTCCACAAACGAGGGCCCAGAGGCCAAATCTGACCCACTGCCTATTTTTGTAAATAGGCTTCGTTGGAACACAGCCATGCCCATTTGTTTATGTATTATCGATGGATGCTTTCATGCTACAATGGCAGAGTTGAGTGGTTGTGACAGAGACCATGTGGACGCAAAGCCTAAAATATTTATAGCCTGGGCCTTTACAAAAGAAACTGCTAAGCCCTAGCATAAAGTAGATATAATTGAGGGTCACAAGACTGGGGATCAGACTTAATGGCCATGGTCTTGTAATCTTTCAAAAATCTCAATTTATAATGCAAATAATAATGCCTGCTTTGTCTATCCTGTGACAGTACCATGAGGAGTAGATAAAATAACACATCAGTATTCATAAACCATAAACACAGGGCCCCATCACTCTCAAGTCCCTAATCTTCCCCTTACAACTCTGCAGCAGCTTCAAGATCCTTTTACCCCTCCCTCTGGAGATAGAATAAGCCTGACCTTCCTGCTGGCTGGGTCCCTTACCTTGGTTGACTTTTTATCCCCTTTCTCACTGCAACTGCAAAAGGGCTCCCAAATATGCCTTTGGCCTATGCTAGTCTCTCCTTCCCTTTGGTATTTTTGTCACCCACAACAAATTCAAAAGAAGGGAACTCAGTCTTCCCTTCAATGGGTGACTAAGCTTTAGAAGGGGATAAGCCATATGCAGGAATCAGAAGACCCTTGTGGCTAAATCTAAGAATGAGTAGAAGATATGCATAATGTTTAAAGTATGATGAGAAGACTGAAGACAGTGGCCAGAAGTTTATTTTTGATTTAATGCATGGTGGGAAGTCCCCGAAGACTGAATAATAAGACTCAAGCAACAGGTGCAGAGAAGGCTCTCAGCTATGGCAGGGAGGTTTCCAAGGGTGTGGCATTTTGTATGGGGCTTCCTCCTGGGCTCCATCTGACACTGGGACAAGGCCTAAAGTTACCTTTTATGTTCTCCCTCCACCCTCTGGTTTCCTTGATGATTAAGAGCCTGGCTCTGAGCCTGACAGTGAGCTGGAGTCTCCAACTCAAAGGAAACTCAGCAAGAATGACCTTGGTAAACTCATTCTGCAGAGCACTGTGGATGTCAGTGAGCATCTCTTGGAGATTTATGACCCTGAACTTAGTCTCCTGTTACTTAGTGATTCTGCTGAATTTTCCATTGAGTAATAAGAGCAGGATACCAACAGAACCGCCCAAGGTTAGAAGCCTTGTGAAGTCCACCCAGTCCCACACAACTTCTTCCTAATGGTATACAGGGGAGATTTATTGGGATGTTTTGCAGGCCAGGAAATTGCTACATGATTTTGTCATTGACAAAAGAGCAAACGTCACTGCCCAGTTTCTGTTGGACTTTCTCCATCTCATTACCTCTTGAACTGGAAATGGTGAAAATAGGCTGATTCCTTGTTGAGTTATCAGGTGGGAGGGCAACCCAAACAATATTCTAATTTCATTGTTTTCATTTCAGGGATTATTAATGGCAACTTTAGGGCATAGCTTATATTTGGATTTCCACTTGGTTTCCTGTTCTTGTGGGCTTCATTTGAATTGCCACTTGGTTAAACATTCAACATTTCTATTATTATGTTGGTTCTAAATGAATGAGGGAAAACCACAATGTCAGGAGTAATTTCATTTCGACCATCTTTGCAGATATGTCAAAGCTAGTGATCAAAACTGGCTTTTCTGCATAGAAGGAAATGTTGTAGGTATGGCATCAATTCTGATTTCCATAGAGTATCTGTCATCTGCATTTCCTTATAGTCAGGGAATTTCCAAGACAGGCATATTTGTTCTAATACTATTTATGTCTGCCCTGGCATAAAAGTAGTCCCCCCCCCCAAAAAAAAAGCATGCAATAGTAACAGTACCACTGAACCATAAGCACCGTATTAGTAAAAATTGAACTAAGTGTCTGTGACAGCATTCATATTTGCCACATTTTTTCCATTTCACCAGTTAGGACCATTTACATAGGGCAAAAAAAGAAGGGGATATAGTCAAAGATGACTTTCTTGCTGGGACATTAGAACAGTGGGGTTGCTACTGACGGAACGATGAGAGATTGGAACGGTACCCTGTTTTTAGTGATCTGGGTTTCCTTTTTTATTTTAGCCATGTCTCTTAAACACTGTCTGAAAAATACTAGTACTTCACTACAATTGCATTCAATGTGGTGTTTTAGCTTCCACGGAAGCCCAGGATGTACAGAGGAGGGACAAAAAGTGCTCCCAAATCTGTGAATGTGCTGTGGGCCACAGGAGGGAAGGATTCAGCCTATGGATTCCAAGGTTCTAGCAGCTGCTCTGAATCACTGAGTCATTAAATCATATTTTCCATCTGCCAAAACAAAAAGGACGAATAACTTAATAGGGTGCCTTGTTGTAAGAATTAGAAAGGAAACAGCACCAGAAAGTTCTTTGGAAGCTGTCAAGTGTAAAGATCCCCCTCATATCTCCTTATTCCACAGGAAGTTAAATAGAAAGTAGAACTAGAATGTTTTGTATGGAAAGGTGGAACAACTTCCTCTCTAACAGCCATCAGTTAGCAATGGAAGCAAATTATCCATTTTAGGCCCCAGGCTCCTTTGCCTGGTCAGGAAAGCAGAAAAGCAGTTTCTGCAGGGGCTCCAGGCTCCCTGCCTCACACACATGTTCTCTGTGGTTGAGAGTTGTCTGTAAAACTCCACTCCCTTCCATTTCCCAAGTCACAGTTACAAGAATTATTGCAAGATTAACTTTCACATATTATATTTCATTTAACAGATCAGACACTCAGAGGTTTTGGCTTCTGGAACAAGAATAAAAGTCCTATAAAATATTCAGTTGGTTGGGGAGAATCTTTTAAGACAATTTTGTGTTGGTGAAAAGTGTCAGATCAGCAGCCACATAGTCTGAGTTTATGTTTATTCATCTAGCAGGTAAAGATTCACAGTACCATCCACATATCTCACCAACTGCAAGACCAGCATAACGTAAATACCATGTAAAAGGTAATTCGTTGCTCATTCCTGTTTTGTAATCTTCATAACAATGCGGTGCCCTCTAAGCACTTTCACATGAATTATGTCATTTAACTGTTCTTGTGAATATCTAAAATAACATTGATAGCCTAACCTGCTTTAGCCAAGAATGTCCATATCTTTTGTAAATTAATAGGCTTTCATGTTAATCAGTTTTAGGTTCATAGAAAAGTTATGTCTTTCTAAGAGCACTTTTTCTTGAAGCTAAGGTGTATTTAGTTGTGTTAAAAGTAACTTTTTTTCCAGAGTGAGAAGCAATATGCACAAGGATGAGCATGGACCCTGGAGCAAGATCCTAACTCCTCCTTTATTGGCTTTGTGATCTTTGATACATGAATTCTTTATGCCTTCTGGCCTTGTTTTCTCATCTCTAAAATGAGAATAATAATAAACAACATGATACAAAGGCCCATAAGAGTTAAGTGAAGTAACAAAGATAAGTACAGTGCAGAGCACAGAATAGGTGCTCAAGAAATGTTTGTTTGATTTCAATTCACATTGTGCCTTAGGAGGCCAAGGAATGGCTGTATCAAAGCACTCTACTTAAACCTCATCTGGGATTCTGGTCTTTTGATGTGTTTACTCTGCCTGAGGGATTTTGCATTAGACTAAAAAGGAAGAAATGCAGGAAATTGAAGACATCTAGTTTTCCACCCAAGCTTGTTTACTGAGCTTTTTTATCTACTCTGAAGAGATGGAATTTGAGGCAAAAACCAAAAGAAAATTGAAAGACCCCCTCTAGATGAGGACAGGACTAGCCTGACAGAGAGGAATGATGAAGGAAACAGCAGAGCCCAGCTGAGTATAGCGTGTGCCCAAGTAGACCACCTAGAGGCCCAGAGAGGGCTGCTGCAGCTGGCACCAATACAATCTGGCAAAATGCAAGACAGACCTGGAAACTGCCAGGGATGCATGGGGCAACTTGCAGGGCACTACATGATTCTTGGGTAAACAATTATGGGCAATCGAATCCAGGTGCTAATGCTAGGTGATTTCATTTGTACTCATAGGTTATGGAACCTGAAGACATTCAGGCTGTATCCTCAGCCATGTCATGGATGGATGACTGCAAATCAGTCAAAGGAACAGGAACTTGGGAGGCATGCATAGAGTGTATGTTGAAGGGAGGATGATGAGCTAAGAACACGGGGGTGGGGGAAGAAGAAGAAAATGAAAAGAGCAAAGATTTATTTGCTAACCAAGAGGGCGTTTGCAAATATTTTTCCCACATCCCATCCAGAAAGATTTCAAGTCCAGGAAAATAAAAGCACCTGTTGGATACCAACTGATTAAAGCTCCAGGGAAAATGAGCAAATGTCTTCATTTTCTTATTCAAGGATTCCTTTTTATAATCAAACACAAGAGGAGAAAGTTGTAAGTAGGTGTCTGAGTCATAAGATGCATGAAATGTTTGACATGTAGCTTAGTTCTACAAAGAGAAACTTCCAAATAATTTATGAAGCAACTTTTTTTCATATTTCCACTTTGAAGGAGTCTTGCTATCCAATAAATAAGAATATAAGGACTCTAATTTTTTAATGTTAAGAAGTAAAGGCTTCCCCTTACACTAATTAATATAATTATGTATCTGTGACTTCAAACTTAAAAAGGCAATGACATCACTTCAAGGATCAACTGTTTTTGAATCTTCCAATCTCCTTCCCTGTGAATAATATTTTTGTTGAACCAGCACACCTCTCTGAGAATGATGTAAGTCTTCCTGCTTAAACAAGCAGTTCAGCAGCAAACTTCCTTCTAGTTCTTTCCTAATTTCCTAGTACATCCTTTAAAGATGGTATAACCATTACCCTAGAACTTCTCCTTAATTATCATATTTCATTAGTAAAAGAGCCATGTGTACACTTTCTCACAAAGAAGCCAAATGAAAGAGAAATGTGTGGTTACAAAGTCCCTTAAAAGAAAGATTTGATGGTCTTTGGAATTGCCCATTCCTATGTTTCCTTCTTATTATATCAGGCATTAAATCCAACCACATTGAAATTTTTTTCAATCTATCTGGAAGTGATTTAATTCAACAGTTTGTGCCAAGTGACAAAAAAGAAATAAGAGACATCTTGCTGGGGGAGGGGGGAAGGAAAAGCCACCATAGAAAGTCTGTGTGGAAAAAGTCCATCCATTGTTAATACCATGAGAACAGTTTGCATGACATTAATGTAACCTGGAAGCCAAGGAGAGTGGACTGGAATGCTCCTGTGTGAACAATGATGACTTCACTGTACTAATCAGTGTGGGAGGTAGAGGCCGTTGAATGAGCATGTGTACTGTGTGGCCTTCACATTCAAAATGACTGAGCAAGTAGAGCAACGAATCTGCATTAAATTTTGCATTAAGCATGAACATTTCTCCACAGAAACTATTCAGATGATTCAGAAGGCTTTCAGGGACAATGAAATGAGTGCACAGCAAATTAAAGTGCGGCACAAACACTTCTAAGATGGTCAAGAATCTGTTGAAAGTGATCCACGCTCTGGAAGGCCCGCAACAAGCAGAACACCTGAGAATGTTTAACGTGTATGGGCAGCAATCAAGAAAGGTCGGTGACTGACATGCGAGAACTAGAACCTGATCTGGGGATTCCAAAAACTACTGTGTCCAGGATTTTGACACAGGCTCTTGGCATGAAACATGCTGTGGCAAAATTCATTCTGTGGCTTCTGCTACCAGAAAAAGGAACATCATCCTGCAGTTGCTAATGATGCTAGGAGAACTGTATGAGTAGGCACCTTCCTGGGGTGCCTATTTTGAAGGGGGCTGAGGTGTCATTGTCCTATGTACAATGTTCCCTGTATCTCGTATCTTCTTCAACAAATGCCTCTATTTTTCATAATACATGGCTGGATACTTCCTGGACAGGCCTCAACCTTTTAAATATGAATTTTCATCTGCCCACCCTTCCAATCATATTAAAGAACTGTAACTCAAGGCTAGAACTGGTTTGGCAAGATCAATTCATCAGTGTGAACGGCTCCCTTGAACTCCTAAAGTGACTTTGTTGAAATTAAGCTTAGAGTTGAATCTTTACAAGTTGTGAGTGTATGTATCACTTCATATGTTTCTCCATCAATATATGAAGAAAAATTCCTTTGTAATTGCCTGTGTAGAGTAAGTGGCAAGGTATTATTTTATTTTGTTAAATTAAGTAAAAGGGCACTTTAAAAATAAAAAGTGCAGACCAAGTAATCACAATATTTGGTAACAATCTGAATTAACTGAAGTCAAGTGTGAATTTACATTTAGATTTTTTTCTTATCTACAACTGTTCAAGTGAGTCCTCTGAAGAAAAAAAAGGGGGGATATATTATACTTTGCTAAGCTATATTCATATTTTGAGTGGGTTTGAAAGAGAATTGAGAAAATTCCATTTGACTGAATCATAAATAGAGATAACAAATCAGTCATAAGTTTAAAAGTTAATGTAAAAATTCTGAAAAAATATTTAGTTTAATAAAAGTTTTTGAAAGAGCATGTAATATTAATCCTTGTAAAAGCACTATTGCAAAACATGTTCAACTGAAAGAATAATTAGTACAAGATGATGGGATGGAAATGATTTTTCTTTTCATCATATCAGGCCAGATTCTGTCAGATGGTCAACTGATACTTTGCAAGCAGAAGGAAGACACACTCAAGAATAGGTCTATCCTCTGTATGGTGCCAGGCAGGTACTGGAAAAATCAGGGGGAACCCTTTGTAAAGTATGTGATTGTAAAGTCTAATCTCTATGCTGTATACCCAAAACCAATATAAAACAATACTGAAGGAAAAAATAAAATAGAAAACATGTGGGGGCGGTGGGGTGGAAAACAGTTCTGTCCTCTCGGGCTCATAGGAGATCGATGAGTAATTGCTATCTCTATCATGTGATGGTCAGTAGCCTCAGCCTCAGTATCCACCACTCACACCTCATGTTTGACCCACCATATAGATATGTCACCACATGTATCTGAAATAATTATGTCTGTGGGTAAAGTACTACCCAGGCTTTGCATTCTCACCAAGTAGCAATCACTCTTCCAGTCTCCTGTTCTGGTTCTCTCAAGTGCTCCTCCTGCCAAGTCTGCTAGGACTTGCCCAGGACCTTACGCTCTCCTACCTATACCTTCATGACAGTCTCACATCATCTGTCACTCCCTCTCTCTGGGATTTAAACTTCCTCTTCTTTGGTGGTACCTTCTTGTCATCAACCTTTAAATTACACTCGAGTTTTTCCCCCTTACAAAACCCCTTCATTCAGATGCTACCCTATCTTCTGCTCCCATTCACAGCCACATTTAGAAATACAGTGCTCACTTTATCAATTTCTTTACCCTCCTCTTCCATCATCCCCATCACCACTCCACTGAAGCTGCTTTTCTCAAACTCATCAATGTTCCCTATGTCATTTAATCCAATGGACCGTTTTCTGTCCTTGTGTGCCCTCTGGGCAGGTTTTGGGCACTATTTACCCCCATTCCTCTTGGGGCTCCTCCCTGGGCTTCCTGATGCCACTGTTGGCTGAGTTTCCTCCTGCCTTCTGCCATCTCTGTCAGACTCCCCCTCCTCAACCAACCCCCTAAGGCACCATCCCAGAACCACTGTGCCTTGCATCCTGTACACTCTTATTGATTATATTGATTCCCATGGCTGCCATTATCACCCAAACATTGATGACCCACATATGTGTCTCTCTGAGATTTCATCAGCTTCAGCCACGTGTATTCACTTATCTTTGAATAACCTATTGGCACAGTCCATGGGTCCCCAAACTCAACATTTCCAAAGCTGAACTTGGTAATTTTTTTAAGTGCACATCAGACACCACCCTCTGCCCCAAACCCCTGAATGTCTACCCACGCTGATCTAAGTAAAAGCCTAAGGCATTATAATGGTCTCCAAGGCCCTTACACTCCTCTGACCTTATCTCCTATTACTGTCCCCTTACTCAAGACACTCCAGCCATCTGCTCAGAAACACTCCCACCCCAGGGCCTTTGCACTTACTTTTTGTCTATCTGCTCTTCCTTCAGACAGAGGCACGTGCTCTCTCACATCTTAAAAACTTTGGTTAACTATTGCCTTCTGGTAAGGCTTTTTCAGAAAATCCTTATAAAATTGCAACCTACCTTCTGACCTAGCAGTCTTTACCTTCTTTTCCTGATTTCTTTGTCCTTATAACACTTAATAAATACCTAGCATACTATATACTTTGTTTATTGTCTATTTCCCTCCACTAGATTATAGGCTACATCTTGGCAGGAGGTTGAGTTTCTTTTGTGCGTTGTTGTATTCCTAATGCCTAGACAGAGCCTGGCACATGGAACACAGTCAAGAAATAACTGTGGAATAAATAAAAGAGTGAATCTCCAACCCCTCAGTCCCCAAACCTGCTATTCATCATTTCCATAAATGGCACCATCCTCTACCCAGCTGCCCAATACAGAGACCCAGGACTAGGTTGGACTCAGCTCACTCTTGCTCTTACTTGACATTAAACCATCACTTGGCCCTCCAGCTATCCTCTGAAAACTGTCTTCCTCTCCTACCTCCTGTCACATAGTTATTTCCTAGTCATCCTTCAGATCATTTTTATAGACTGTGGTGTTAAGTTTCCTTTTATTTTTTTATTTAATAAATTTGACATGTTGCATTCTGTAAATTTAAGGTATTTAAGTGTGTGCTACTTTGATACATTTATATATTGTAATATGATTGACATTGAAGCAATATTTATCATATTACATTATTATAGTATAATATTATTGTCTACTATATTTCCTTTTGAATACCCAACTAGACCTAGTACATGTCAGGCCCATACTAAGTATTCATCGAATATTTGTTGAATATAAATGGCAATTCTCAGAAATGCCAGATTAGGTTCCCTTGCTCTCTGTTGTTAGGGCACCCTGTAATTTTATATAGCACTCACCTCACTTTACAGTAATTGCTTTGTTTAATGTACTACAGTGATCCCTCACCTATCACGGGAGTTACATTCCAGAGACCCCTGCAATAGGTGGAAATCCGTGAAGTAGCGGCGTTATATTTATTTTATTATTTATATATTTTTAAGGCTTTATAAACCCTTCCCACACTCCTATAAACCTTTCCCACTCTCTTATTAACCTTTCCCACACTCTTATAAACACTTCATATGCTCTTAAACACTTTCTACACTCTTAAACCTACGTAATTTTAACAACATATAAAATTCTATATGGGTACTCACCAGCGAAGTATACAGTCGTCCCTCGCTAGATCGCGGTTCACTTATTGCGGCCTCACTGTATCACAGGTTTTAACCCGCAATAAGTGAACCACGATGTACCCCAATAAGTGAAGCCGCAATAAGTGAACTGTGATCTAGCGAGGGACAACTGTACTTCTTCACTAATTATAATCTCCCTGAAAGCAGAGATCTGCATGGAGATGAAAACAAGAAACGGAAGTTTCTAAAACATAGCGTGGACTGCCCTTATTATGTTAGGGTCGTTCTGGTAATACAGGGGAGTCAGTTGAATAAGTTGGGGGCAGGAGATTAATTATAGGGGGATGGATTCAGAGAAAGGAACTTGATTCCAGTTTTAGCTGCCAAAGAGAGAGAGGGATTATAATAAAATAAGCTGAGAAGATTTGGTCTCATTCTTCTATATAAATCAATTATAGTACTAGTTAAGTTTTAGTCTGGCTTGATTATTAAATTACTGAAATGGAGCCAACACATTGCTACTCACTTTTTAACTTACCAGTTGCAAAGACTTCTAATTTCAAGCCTTATAGTGTCTTAGATAGCAGACTGCAGTATAATTGCTCTAATAACACACTTGATTAATTACACACAGTTTAATTACTAATTTAGAAGAATATCTACCTACATCTAGGTAGATAGGTTAGATGAAATAGATGAGAGATGATAGATAGATAGATAGATAGATAGCTAATAGACAGGACATTCATATACGTACATACACATATAAACACCCATTTTATAGATAACAAAACTGACAGAACAGGATTTTTTCTTTACCTCAAGATCACATAATTCCTAAGTGGTGGAGCCAGGATTTGAACTGAGGTCTATATGACTTTATAAAAATCCATGCAGCCTTACTGTTCCACAATGGCTCCATAATCTAATATAAATTCAGAATAAAGATATTTATGTGAAGAATTATAATAAAAGTGAACACAAATTAAGATTATTTTAGCCCAATACTAAATCATTATGGCAGTGTCTGGATATATTCAACATTAATTGGCTCACAGGTGATAACAGAAATGTCTACGATAAAGATCTATCAAATATGCTTTGACCTTTTGCCAGATATGTATGGTAGAGTCATTATCTTCAGCTTAAACTTATATCCTATTCTCACCAACAGTGACTCCTACTCAAGCCCCTTCAGCTTTATTCTGAATTTACCTTTACAACTTAAAGACAAACTTAAGAATAATGTTGCACTGATCTTTTCTGTGCCCCATAGCATCCTTTGTTTAGTTGTTGTTGAATGAAATCAGTAATTGGGGATGAGGAGAAAACAGAAATAAGCTCTTCTACCCACTTCTAGTTCTAGCACAGGCTGGTATATCAATAACAAATCATAGCCTTGATTAGTCCTGAATTCAGAAATAATGTCATCAAAGTGGTGTACATATGCATTGAGGACCCCAAATCTGCATTTTGTTACAATTCTGGTGAATATTAACTATAATTTATCAGTTTGATTAGTTTAGAGTAAATAAGTATAAAGCATATATAACCACATAAAACTGAGACCTCCAGCAGCTAGGATTTATTTGAACAATGAAGAACAGATTTCTAAGAAGATTCAAGGTCCTGGTGCTGCATCACTGTGGTGACATGACACCACCACAGTCAGATGTGACAAAAACTGTGAAGCCCAAGCTACTTGATTTTCTCAGACGAAAGCCAATAAATTATTTCTAGGCATTCCCAAAATATGTTACTTTTAAAATAAAATTACATTATTATTTTTTAGCTTTGAAGGCACATACATGTTTCTAGTGGTGTCTATTACGGTCATAATTTCATTACAGAGTGATCCAATCAACACTTGATTCTAAACTATTTAACTGCCTGGTCTATTTAATTACCCCATTAGAGACTTTTCATCTATTACAAACATTATTTAAATTATCATTGGTTTTGGAGGAGGAACAAAATGAGAAGTGTAATTTATTATTTTGATAGACTCTACAAGGAGTTCTGATATTCTAGCAGATTCAAATGAAGGCAGTAGCCACCAACTAAAGAAATGAGCTGTTAGGATATAAACTGAGGAACATGAATAATCATCTGTGTACCTACTATTCTCTCAGCCTCTTGCTCTTCCCCTTCACTAGCCAACTCCTCCTTACCCATCCAGGCTCAGGTTAAAGTGCATTGACTCCTGAATTAGGTCCTCTGTTCTGTGCTCTCTCTACTCTCCTTGTCATAATACTCACCACATTGTGTTGTAATTATATCCTTAACATCCATTTTTGCTGCTAGATTGTAAGATCCCTGAGGGCAGGGCTCTTGCCTGTCTTGTTTACCAGTCTGTACCCAAAACCTATCATAGTGCCTGACCCACAGGAAGGTGTATGGTAAAAGAGGCACAGGTTTGTTAAATTGCAATGAAACTACATTTAATTTGATCATTACCAATGATTTGTAGCTTGGACCTTAGTAAAACCTACTAAAGGTATTTTCTACTAGCTGCAGGAAATTAATATTTATGAGAAAAGAATCACATATGAAGAGTTTTAGAACTACATTATAATAAACAAGGATGGATAAATAAATTATTGTAGGTATAGCCATACTAGAGGATATTTCAAAGTCTACATGAAGTTATATTTCTGAAGTATTTATAAATGACATGAAGAAACTCTTATTATGTGAAGTAATAACAAAACTGATAATTATAGAATGTTTTGAGCCAACCATTTTTCTTACAGCTTTCTATATATTAACTAATTTAGTCCTCACAACAAATCTACATGATCCCCAAGTGATTCACATCTCCATGAACATTTGGGAAGCACTGACTCTTCCTCTCATTTTACAGAGGAGGAAAACAAGGCCACAAGTATTAATATCTTTTTCCCAAGACTGCACAGCTGGGAAGGTCAGGGGGTTGAGAATAAAAGAGTGAAATTCAAACCCAAGATGCTAGCAATTTAGACCAGTGTTCTTTCTGTTATACCATGTTGTAAAGCTTTGAATTTGATGGATCTTTCTTTTTCTCCCCTTCCTCCCACTTCCAAATGGTTTCACCCCCCTAGAGTACCTAAAGCTCGGTAATGCACAAATGCCATGTCATTCCCTGAGAAAATTTAGAGTTGGCAGAGAAGGCTTAGAAATTAAGTGCCTAAAAGCCAATAACTGGTCCCAGAGATCTCCGAGGACGGCTGTCCAGTCCAAGATTCCATGACATCTGTACCACAGCCTTGAACAGAAACCAGAATGCTGGTATCCGATGCAGTGAGAATTTATTTCATAGTTATCAAAGCAAACCAAAGGTTATCAGTGGGTTGGACATTTAAAGATTAAGTACAGCTGATCGCACTCAACTCTTATGCAGGTAGCTTAACTTCAGTGGATCTGGTCTCTCTCCGAAGGGAAAATGGAGGTGTTTATGATGCTGTATCATAATGGGTTCCAGGTGACTCAGGCTAAGCGGCTGAATCAGACTCTCTCTTCTTTGATTTACATGGCAGGATCCAGGCCATCCCTAAATTGAAAAGATATAGTAATGAGCAAATGCAGAAAAAGAAAAGAGAAAAAAAGAGCTGAGGGAAAACCTGGAGTGCTTTTCCAAGTCCAAAGTGAGCTATGGCTGCCCTTTCTGCCTCAGAAGGTATGATCATAAATTACTAGCTAATGTTTAGCACCAGGATGCTGGCTCATGATATATTACAGAAGACAAGATGCCTCCAAGCAGAAAACACTGTAATTGGGGAGCAATAACATCTGTGTCAGTCATGGGACTGCAGTTAAAGTAAACTGAGAAGTTACAGGCTGGGCTGCACATGCAAAGTAATAATATGCACATTTTTTAGCTGAAAAGATATGTCATCAAGATATGGGCCTTTTAAATTCTTTGGATTCTAGTTTGTTGCAATGCTTTGCTATACTAGTCACCTAATCTCTCTGAGCCTCCTAATGTGGCAAGGTCAAAGAACTGATGCATCATGGAGTAGAGTCTCAAACCCACAACTTCTGGTGATGAATCCTGTCATCTTCCCAGTGCATCTCTGTAATTATAGTGAAATGAGTACATGCTTAGTTATTTGGGACTGAAATGTGTGAGCAGGGCTTTTATTCCTGGATTGAGCAAAATAAAAGAGAACTGCTTTCTTGCAACCTGCCATCTTAAAAATTCTTCAGTAGCAGGACAATAGCTTTAAAAAAAAATACCCAAACCTAAGCATTCTGTAAGAGACTGCCATTTGGAGGTAGTCTAGAGAGATCTAAATTGAATTAAAAACTTTGCCTGCATGGCCAGCCTCTGGAGGTCCCTCTCAACTCTGAAAATTGGTGATTCTTCAGTGTGTAGGCCTACTGGACCCAAAGTTCACCTGTGACTCCAAGTACCCTCTCTCTTCATAGAGTGACCAGGACTGTTCCAGCTTTGCATTGAAAGCTCCATGTCCCAGGACTGAGTCTCAGGCAAACGAGTATCATCGTACCTCTCACCGGTATGCTGTTCTTCCTGGGCCCCTCTCCAAACCAGCACAGTGCTCTTAACACCCTCCCATCTGCAGGAATGGCTGAATGCATGGTACAAAAAGTGGTAGTCACTGTACTACAGATCTTGAGCAAACCTTGAGATACCTAAGCAAGTCCCTGGGTTTCTTTCTCTGGCTAGTTCTTTTAGAGAGATATTTCAGGTGTTCTGTCTGCCTGGCTTCACCACCACACACTGACTTCCAGATCTCCCAGCCTCGTACTTCTCCTGCCAGCCCACTTTTGGTGTTTTTGTTACTGAGCTACCACTGATCGGAGGAGGAATACCACCATGTTACCCTTAGGCCATGGCCACTGCCTAGTCCTAGCCAATGTGTGGTATAACCCAACATCAAAGCTCCCATCTGGATTATTCACTGCCAAAAATTATATCAACTCTGTACCTATGCCAGAATTCTTGATAAAGCTGGTTATTAGTCCACATGAGCTTCCCAAGGGCTCAAATGAACCATTTTTATGAGCTTATTTGTTTTCTTGTGTATTGACTAGTGTTACCTTTGACTATATTGAACATCCTCCTCCTGTGGTACATAAAAGTTCTTTTACTTTATAACAATAAATTAATTCTTGTTATGAAAAATATCTTTTAGCATAAACTGACTTTTCCAAAGAGCTAAGAGAATAGGAAGTATGGTGAATTGTAAAGTTCCATTTTTGTTCTTCATTGGGCATGTTGGTTGATTTTAAACTAGTCTAAGTTCATTGTTTGTGCTTCACATTTATATCTCAGGAATGCTGTGAAGAACTACATAGAATGGATCAGTATTTAGCCCAGAGCCCAAAACCATACATCCAAAATACAGTCTTTTCTCTCCCCAAAGTTAGGGGCATTCCTGCCAATCCTTAAGAGGTTTTTTAAATTACTATTAATTTCTGTCTTACAAAAAAAAATCTATAAAAAAGTCTCTAAAGCAGTCATTTGAAAAGATGGACAATGTCTTCAGGCTCTTACTTTGGAGCCTCTAACACTGCTAGCCTGATGAAAAGAAGTAAAGAGATTGTAAGGAAGGTTTTAAGATGTCCCTAACAGGTATCCACCTAACAAAAGCACTGAAATTTCCACCTGTGGTAGAAACTTCTGGTTGTCTAATATGCATTCTCTCCTTCTTCCCTAAAAACAGAATGTCAGTTTTCTCCTAGGTATTCATTCATTCTCCCTTCAAGCTAAGGGCAGCTGGTGAGCTGTAAGTGGAAGTTTACATTAGGAGCTTACTCAACTGGGAGAAACGGTCCCTGGACGTTCTGCCCTCTCTTTTCCTTCTTTCTGCCTAGAATGTGTCATGTTGCCATATTTAGCAAATAAAAGTACAGGATGTCTACTTAAATCTGAATTTCAGATAAACAACAAAGAACTTTTTTGTGCAGGCAGACCTCGGAGATACTGTGGGTTGGTTCCACACCACTATAATAAAGTGAATTGTAGTGGTTTTGCTGGTGGAGGGTCTTGCCATCGGTTTGTAACAAGTACCACATCTGGGAAGCACAATAAAACAAAGTGCAGTAAAATGAAGTGTGCCTGTATAATATGTCCCATGTGGTCTGGGACATGCTTATACCAAAAAAAGTATTTATTGTTTATCTAAAATTAAAATGTAACTGGGCAACCTGGATTTTATCTCTTTTTATCATGTTCCAAAGAATGTGGACATGAAGACTAAAGCAGCCATCCTGGACCATGAAGAGAACTTAGACACACACCAAGGATGATAGAAAAGAAAATATGAAAAGCCCAGTCTCAGAAGACCTGGAAGTGCCATGCTAACCATGGGCTACCTTCCTCAAAACTTTTTCTACGAGATAAATAAAGCCTTATCTTGTCTGAGCTGTTTAGAATTTGTCACACATAGCCAAATTCAGCCCAAACCAGTAACTACCATTTCCACATATCTTTTCTTCTCCCATTCTTCCATGCTCCTTTTTCTCTTCCTAGTGATCATCACATGCATTTTAAGTTAACTTTATTCATTTTCAAGGATAAAGGGGCAAAGTAAATCCCACACAATAACATGTTCCCTTCCTACATCCTCAGAGGCAGCTTAAACTAAGGGGTAAATTGTAGAAATATAACCTGAGGTATTTTAGCCAGAGTATCCCAAAAGACCACCAAGCAATGAAAAGATTTTTGTCAAAGGGCCACCATTAATATATCATTATCTGGAGAGGTTTATTTTGTGGAAGGTGTGAAATAATGCAAAAATAGGAAGCAGCGATGAAATTTTAAAGAGGAGGGGATACATTAGTATCTAATTCCAGTTTATCTCTGATTCTATGGCCTACCAGTAGGCATTGATAATCATAGCTAATATGTGTTGAATACTTACCATATAGTAGAACTACACTAAGCATTTTAGACATTTCTATACACATATCATTACTTAACCCTCACACTGACTTTGAGGTTGATATTATCGGTAACTTTACCCTGCATATAAGGAAACCAAAAGTCAGAAAGGAAAAGCAAACTCTTCCAAATCAGAAAGCATGCAAGATATGAAGAAAGAGTTTGAGACTAGGTCTTTCTCACTCTAAAGCACAGATTCTATGCTCTTAATCACAATACTATAATAATAGTGTTTCCACTTTATTTGATGATTTGACAAAGGCATTTCAGACTCAGTTCAGTTCTTTCATTTATGTGCACACACACATATCTCCTGAACTTTAAGAAAATAAAAAGTATATGACTTCACAAGCAAGAAGATTGAACACATGTTTAATAAATTGAAGTCCCACTTCCCAAAATCCTGCACTTAAGCTCTGCAGATGAAAGGATGCTCTGCCTGGATTCGGCTCCCTTCTAAAAATCACTAAAAGCACAATACAGATTTTAATCAGGTTGCTATTACTCTGAGCCTCACTTATTGAGTAGAAAAACTAATGTGCAGAAATCAGGGTATCCTAGAAAAGTGTTAGAACTGGGGGCAGAATTGGGGGTAGGGAAGATAGGGGAGAAGGTACAGCTGGAGAATTAAAGTTTAACCCAAGCATCACGTTTAACCTTCTGAGTCAACTTGCTTTTACCATGAGAACATTTCCATTTTTAGGTCTCTTAAAACCATAGATCGATCTGGTAAGCCCACCAAACAGATTCATTTTGCTGTAATTTAGCTTTAGCACTCCCTGAGAATGTCCACAAAATTTGTACTGGACTTAGCCTCCTTGGACCTGCTGACACAAGCCATGATGGTATAATATGATGAAGAGCTCCCTCTGAAGATTGCTGAATCACAGGAAAAGCACAAACCAAGCAGGAAAAATGTGCCTTACACTATTCCATGGAATTCACCTACTGCAACTGGGGGTGGTTAGGTTTTCATGAATAGGGCACCCAAGGAGAATAGCTAATAACAGACTAACCAAGAATTGAGAAAGAATAGCATGGCATCTTGCCCCAGTCATGAATAGAGGATATAACAAAGGGGGAGGAAAAAGAAACAAGGAACCCAGGAGTAATGGAGAGACCATAGCTCACCAGCTGGGCGTCTGGGTAAGCACGGAGTGTGGGAACTTTTCCTTGCCTCTGAGACACATATTGTTGTTCAACAATGGCATGGCGGCTGATGTTGTAAAGTCTCCATTTCAGAGGAGAAACCAGCAGAGGTGTTCTGCTCCTCCTCTCCCCTTTGGGAAATCCTGGGAAGTGCCAGCCAGCTTGCATTATTGTTAAAGACATGGCATAACTACAGCAAGATCTGTATTTACAACAGGTAGGGAATGGGATAAGTATCTGGAGGCTGGAGGATAGCAATAAGTTCTTGCTCAGTGACAAACTTAACAAGAGACTTTGGCAAGCAACTCCACCTCTCTAGTCCTCAATTTCCTCACCTGTAAAGCAAGAAGTCTATATTGCTGAATTAATGCATCTCTTAATTCAAAAATATTGGTTGAGTTAGAGTTACATAAAGGGATGCCTCATACATCTAACATTATACTGAATATAATAAACAATAAAAGAGTTAAACTGATGAATGACTTCTGGTGATAAGGACTGTGAGGTAAAAATAATCATGGTGAAAGGAAAGAAAGCAATGAGTTAAGTCAGCACTCTGAAGTAAGGCTGTCAGGGGAGGCTGCTTTGAAGAGGAAACATTTGAGCAGAAGCTGCAGTGATGAGAAGGAGCCAGCCAGGTGAAGATCTGGGGAAAGAATGTCCCAGGCAGAAGGAACAGCCATGCGTGACCACAAAGTAGAAGCATGCTTAGCATACTTAAGAGGCATCAAGGGAACCAACGTGGCTGGAGTAGAGGAAGAAAATGGAAAGGTGGTTGGAGATGAGTTGGGGAGATAAGCAGGGGCCAGGTTGTGTAAGTTCAGAATCAGATTTTAATTTAATGTGTGATAGAGAACCATCAGAGAGTATTTATTGAGCAGAAGTGCCTTAACTTCACTGAAAGATCATTCTGACCAATGAAAGTAGAGATTATTTATTAATTCAATAATAATTTATTGTACAGGTAAGCAATGGAGGAAAAGGCAGTACAACTGTAACTAAACAATAAATAAATAAATAAATCTAATATAAAAATAAAAATAAATAATAATAATCTACTGAGCATCACTATCCACGAGGCTTTAGTGCAAGTGCAGGGGGTACATCAGTAAATAAAACAGGTCTCTGTTCTGATAGGGATTACATTCCAGTTGAAGACTACTTGGAAGAATATTATAGTAGTCATGAAAAATGAGAGGGACTTGAGGAAAGTAATGAAAACAGGTCAGATCCCAGAATTGTTCTGAAAATAGAACCTAAAGGATTTGTTGATAGATGGATGTGGGGGTAAGCAAATAAATAATAACTTCTAGATATATCTGTTTCTCTCTTTTCCTCTCTTTCTCCCCATCTCTCTTCCTGTTTTTTGTGTTTTATAACCTGAGCTGGCTCCTGATGTATCCCTCTCATTATTCTGATTTCTTCCCAAAAGTCACCTCTTCAAAGAGGTCTTCCTGACAACTTTTGTTTGAAGTGCCAAGTTAACTTATTACTCCCTCTCTCTTTACTACTGTTGTGTCATTTACTGAAATGAAGAAGACTTAGGGAGGAGCACAGTCTTATTGGAGTCCTGATTTGGAAATGTTAAGGTTAAGATACCTATTTGAAATCCAAGAGGAGATACATATTCAGCTAGTTTGACATATAGCTTGGAGGTCAGGGAAAGGTTGGGAATGAACATATAAATTTTGAATATCACTTAAGAAAGATATGTATACACTGAAGAGAAGAAGATAAAATACTTCCTAGAGTACCCCAAAAATTAAAGACTAAGAAAGGGAGGAGTAGCTAGTGAAATAAGAAAATAAGATGAGCATGATATCCTAGAAACTAAGCGAAAAGAGTGTTCCAAAAGGAGGAAAAAAAAATTAGCTTTCTCAGTTGCCCGGGAGTTCAGCAAATATTGAAGAAGTACCATTAGATTTGACAATATGGAGGCCATTTGTGACCTTGAGTTGACTTACAGAAATAAAATCCTAATAAAAGTGAGTTGAAAAGAAAATAGTAGGTGAAAAATTAGAGACAGTAAGTTCATTTTTTTAATGTTATTATTATTTTTTAATCCTTGCCCAAGGATATATTTATGGATTTTAGAGAGAGAGGAAGAAAGAGAGAAACATCAATGTCAGAGAGAAATGTCAATTGATTGCCTCCCAGGATCAACCCACACCTAGGTATTGCCCTGACCAGGAATCAAACCACAACTTTTTGGTGAACAGGATGCTGCCCTAACCAAGTGAGCCAACTTGGCCAGGGCCAGAGACAGTAAGTTGAGACATCTTCTTTACAGAATTTGATCATAAGGAGGGGAGGCAGGAAAATGGGCAGCAACTGCCAAGAGGAAAGTGTTTGTTTGTTTGTTTGTTTTTAAGATAGGAGCTGAAATTTGAAAAACTGAAAATTTTTTGGACACAATCATGCAAATCTGAATGAAGATTGATATAAAATAAAATTACAGAATTGTTATTAATTTTGCTAGGAGTGAAAATGGAATTGAGACTATTCTCTTTAAAATTCCATATGAAGTATATATTACCAAACAAAACAATATCTGTGATTTTCTATAAAATATATGAGCAAGAAGAAAAATTGGGGGGAGGCAGATGAAACTGGACTCATAAAATACAACTGTTGAGCTTGGGTGGTGGGTATATGGAGTTCATTACACTCTTCTCTCTCCTTTTGTGTAGATGTCAAAAGATTTTTTGTAAAAAAGGAAAAAAGAAAAGATGAAAGCTAATTATATTACATCAGTCTGCTACTGCCATAATAATCCAGCCACCTGTGAGGATGGCGTCAGAGGAGGTTGAGAGGAAAGCCAGGACCTTCACCACTGCCTGGAGATAGTAAGTCCCCTCTGTCCTCAATGTCAAATAGATAGCACTAAAGAGACCTCCCCTCTCCCTTTAAGGCAGGGTGATTTCAGCAGAGGCAACCCCCAAAAGTAAAAAAGAGTCCCTTCCCCTCAGTAATGACAACAGAGGTGAGTGTGGAACTGGACTTCCACACCCAGTTGGTAGGGTTAAAGCAGGACCTCCTTCCCCAGCCCATGTTGAATCACAGAAGGCCTGCTAAGACAGAATATTTAAATAAGATCCAGGGTCTCATAACATAATACCTAAAGTGTCGAGTGCACAAATGAAAATCGCTCTTCATACCAAGCACCAGGAAAATCGCAAGTTGAACAAGAAAAGGCAATCAACAGAGATTATCTGATAAGAATTTTAGAACTTCTGTCATAAAACTGCTTTACCCAGCAATTATGAACACACTTGAAACAAATGAAAAGAATAAAAGTCTCAAACAGTGTATACAAATACAGCAAGTTAAGAAAATGAACATTAATTGTAGAAAATTAATTATAGATAGTAACTGCAGAAAATTACTCTCTTCCACATTTTTCATACCAAGAAACTGAGTGTCCCAGAATCAGGAGACTTGAATAAGTCTTGGTTCACAGCTGGTCCAGCCCTTCACTATCCCTAGAGTCCCAGCTATTTCACATGTTTCCCAAAACTCAGGCCACATTTCAGCAACTCCATAGCCTGTTGCATCAAGGAGTGTCTTCCCAGCCTGCTCCCTGGAAAGGTTTAGGATTTCAGTGTGTCACTTAAGAATGTTGTATCTGAGGTAATGCTGACTCCTAAACACTACAATTTCACATATTTTCAGATTTCTTCTGAATTCTCATCCTGTTCCTCCATTTCCAGGAATTATAAATGTGAAAACATTTATTAATACATTCAAAAGCGATCAGTCAGAACATACTTTTGAGAAATAATCAGAAATGAATTGGACTAATACCCTAACCATTTCAGGAAATTTTTGCATGCTTCCTGTCAGTACAACATTCATAGAAAAAAAGAGGGTAGATCAAAAGGCAGATCAATTTTTAACTTTTTGAGTATGTCCATACTGCTTTCCACAGTGGCTATACCCATCTACGCTCCCACCAACAGTGCATCCCTCTTCTGGGAATATATCCAAAGGAACCCAAAACACTAATTCAAAACAACATGAGCACTCCCATGTTCATTGCAGCATTATTTACAATAGCCAAGATATGGAAGCAGCCCAAGTATCTTTCGGTAGATGAGTGGATAAAACAACTATGGGACATTTACACAATGAAATTCTACTCAGCCATAAAAAAGGAAGAAATTTTAACCCATTGCCACAGTATGGGTGGACCTGGAGAACATTATGCTAAGTAAAATAAGCCAGTCAGAGAAAGATAAGCACCATATGATTTCATTCATATGTGAAATCTAATGAACAAACTGAACTAGCATGCAAAACAGAGACAGGTTCCTAGATGGAAAGCAGATGACAGCTAGTGGAGAGGGAGGTTAGGGAGTGGAGGGATTGAGCAAAAAGGAAAAGGGACTCATGGACATGGACAACAGTGTGGTGATTGCTGGGGGGCAGGTATAAGGGGACTAAATGGGAAAAAATACAATAAAGATTAAATCAAAATAAATAAAGAAAGAAAGAAAAATAGAAAAACACTGTTTAGGCATCAAAAGAAAAAGAAAATAGAAATGAGCAGTGGTAGACTTAAATGAAAAATGGCTCTGGTGTTTGTTGCCTGGGCCCTCATAGAGAAGGTATACATAGAATGAGGACATACTGGAGATAAAATGTGGACTTTCTAACATTACCATACTTTCTTTGGAAATTTTTACTCTGTTTTCAATTTTTTCCATTGAGAATTCCCTGCATTGGCCACCTGTGTTGGCCTGCATCCCACACAAAACTGTCAGGAACAAAAGCGCATCTCCTTTAACTGACAAGAGAAACTCTCTGAGTGACAAAGGTCTCCCCCTGGAAGACACTCTCACTGCTCCATGTGCTCTATAGGTAACAGCAGAGGGTCCCACAAGGATGTGTATGTGGGACAAACATGTTATGATGACCCCTTTGCTCATTCTATGTCAGTTTTACACCAGTGCAGGCTACAAAAAAAAAAAAAAAAATACAGAAACGAAGAAGGCTTTTCCAAGGCAACACTACACAGACACAGGGCTAATTTCAAGGGTCCAGAAAAGATTCTCAGAATATTAATAGGCTCCCAGATACTCAGCCATGAGGCCCTTAAGGACTCCTGAAGAAATAAGAGTTCACTGATGAGTGCATTCCAAACGATGGACTGAGACCTGTTTTGTTTCCCTCTTTGAAATGATTTTTAAATGAATAAACATATCAATGACCTATACATAATGAATTGGTGTCTGGACCTTTCTTGGAAGGGCTTTGGGTTGAAAATGCAAAGCATGTGTACTCTGAGGGCAAAGATGTTAGAACATTTATACACAGGCTTTTGGCTGCATTCAGCAGGAGACCATGACCACAGGAAGAGAGACAAGTTCATGGTCCAGGTTTCTTGAGACACCATCTCAAACCAGGCACACAAGTGTGCTCTCAACTCTGGATAAAGAGCCTAAGGAATTACGTCAGGGTCCAAGCAAGGAGCACTATTTGTCTGAATCACAGAACAATAGAGGTGAAAGGGATTGTGGAAATGGTCTTTACCAACAATAAGCCCAAAAGAGAATTCTCATCCTCCACAACTCTGACAGGTAGTATCCCAGCCTTCGTTCGATTACATCCAGGCACTGGATGCTCATTGCCACATAGGACAGACCATTTCCATATTTGAACAATAAAAATTTTCTGGAAGTACTTTTAAAACCTGAGCCATAACTAGGCACTGAGCTATAATCCTAGATTTCTAGGAAGCAAAGGTCTCCTCCAGCTAGGGTACAGGTAAAGATACTGTAAAATTAGAATGGACAACAGATCCAGTTTGCCCAGGACTGTCCTGGTTTTAGCACTGAAAGTCCTGTGTCCCAGGAAACTCTAGGTGAAATATGCCATTGGGCTAAAAATCACAGGCTTTCTTGTTATGAGGCACCTGAGTTAGAGCTCCAGTTTCATCATTTAACCTGCTGCATAGTTGCAGACAAAACAATTCTTCATTACAAGCCTCGGTGGTGATAATAATACCCATATTACAGAGTTGATGTAAGGATTAAAGGAGAAATATATAAGAACAGTCATATATAAGAGCTTATCAGAGGGTTTATAAATTCTAGTGAGTACAGCTACAATGAGTATACTTTGACACATGTTGAGCAAAATTTTCCTTCCTTCCAATTTCCAACTGTAATATTTCTTCCATCCTTTGAAATACTGCAGAGCAAGTCTATTCCTTATCCAAATAAAAGTCTTCAAACATTTAAAGGCTGCAGCATGCTCCATGCCACCCACTCTCCACCCCCAACCCTGCACCATTTCAGTTGCTTCTTTTCCAGACTAAACATCCTAGTTCCTTTGACTCTTGCTCATATGACATGTTTCCAGAACTTTGACCCTCTTATTAACCTTCTTCTAGATCTATCTCTCTTAAAGCACAGGCCAAGAACTGAGCACATTCCCTTAATGTTCTCCCAGCACAAGGACACTTGGACAATGACCCTGTTTCTTCTGGATGCTCCATTTCCGTCATATGAACTCAGACCACATGAGTTTTTGGCAGCCTGTGCCCAGTTGGCTAATGTTAAGCTGACAGTCAGCTAAAACCCTTGGGATTTTCTCTTATAAACTATTAAGCGAGGTCTCCCTTGTTCTAGTTTCAGCTAATTCTTTAAACACAAAAGCAAGAATCTAAGTCTGTCCCTATTAATTTTATCTTGTTGGTTTCAGCCTATCCCTCTCAGCAGCTGAGATTTCTGTGGCTCCTTAGCCTGTCAGCCAACATATTAGCTATTTTTCTCAGTTATGTGTATTCTTTAAATCTGATAAGAATACCTCAACCCACTGATTAAAAATACTGAACAATATGGGGCCAATAAGTGAAGCATTCAAAAGTTTCATAAAGGTTAAGCCTGGTTAATATTAACAATTTCCACCATTTGCTCAGTAATATCTCCGAGCCAGGGACTGAACTAGATGCATTACGAACTTTATCTCACTTCATTGTACACAATTCTTCAAGGTAAATGGTTATCCTTTCTGACAAATGAGAAAACTGAAGCTCAGAAATGTCAGATGTCTTACTCAAAGTCAGACAGTGAGTTAAGTGCTGTAGGTGCATTTTGCAACTAGTTTTGTCTGATAGCAAAGTCAAAATTCTTTCTACAGAGGCCTGCTGCCTTCGAAAGGGGAGTCGTTGAGGCTATTAAAAAAAATTTTAATCCAAAGTCCTATTTGGAACCCCAAGGTTAGTTAAACTAGAATCACCTCCATCCTGCCTGCCTCTTACTTCCCTGTGGCCTTCATCACAGTAGCCCACAGCCACCACTTGGGGTATAAGCCCTCCCCTCGTACCACTTTCCTTTCATCAGGTTCCTGTTCTTCCTTGCTTCATCCTCACCCCTGCTGCCTTCTTCCCACTCTGGCCTTTAATATTCCAGTTAGGTTTCAAGAAACTCTCTTATATTCTTACTCTTCCTAGAACATCCTCCCCATTGCAACCCCTGGCATTAAACTAAAACCTAATCAATTTCTCTCAGAAGGATCCATTAATTTTATTGGTCATTCACTTAACCAGTACTTACTGAGCAATTACCCTGTGCTGGGCACTGTGCCAGGAACAAGCATAGGACAAAAAAGAAAAAATAGATGTTGGGGATCACCTTGTAAAGTTATATAAATGTCCAACCACTATACCACACACCTGAAATAAATGTAATATTGAATGTCAACTTTAACTCATTTTTTTAAATTAAAACAAAAGAAAAAGATTCAGTTTCTGTTTTTAAGGAGTTATATTTGAGGGGAGGAGAAGACATGAAACAATTCTACAAGTTAAGTACCTAGTTACAAATATGACAAGTTCTGCAAAGGAGAAGTTCAGTGCTCTGTGAGAATGTATATAGTACAAGCACCTATTCTACTCTGGATAAGAAAGGCTTCCTACTTTAAAAAAATCTTTATTATATTTGTTGAGCATTATTATGTCTCAAATTGTAGTAGCACCTATTATACAATATATGACATAATCTATAGGCACACAATGTAAAAACAAAAAACATAGAAAGAAATTAACATTTCTGTACAGTGTGATACCTAATATGTAAAATATAAACACAACAGCATTTTAGTAAGCACTAGAAATCAGGCGGGGGAGAACTTCCTGGAACACACTCAGCCTCCTTTTGATGAGTAAGAATTATTGAGTCAGAGAAAGGGAATATTCCAGTCAAAGAGAAGAAAATATGCAAGCTTTGGAAGAGGTTATTTATAACACATTTGGAGATGTGCAAGGAGTTCACTATGGTTAAATCAGAGAGTATGTTTAGGGGTAGGGGTGACTTTGGCTCATTTATGTGTTACATGGATGACCCAAGCCTTAAAAGTAAAAAATTATCAAGGATAAATGCACATTTGCTTCACAAATACAATGTTCAGCTACAAATAAATTATAATTACAATATTTGTGCTAGAAAAAGCTATTCGTGATTATGTGAGAGAGATAGATGGTGTGCCTGTGTGTGTACATGTAGCAGAGGAAGATCAGAAGTTCAAACAAACGAGACTCTGAAATTATGTTATAAACAACCCACAACAGTTTCACTAGGAACTTGATTGCAGTTGTCCAGGACATAACATCATAAAACATAGCCAAAAATGTAGCTATGACACTGCATAAACAGAAGGAAAATAAAGGACAGTGATCTCATTACTGATCATTCATACAGGCATGCATCTCATTAATTAGACTAAGCTAAAGTAGGTTTAAGTATCCAACTGATGAAAGTTTTTTAGAAGCTGGAATGTAGTGCAGCAATTTGTCTGTCCTGGCAGTGTTGCCTACAGTCATTAATCAGAAAAGGAATTATTACTTCCTTATGGAATTCAGCTTCGGTTATTTTCTCTTGAACTTACCTGGAAATCTTCAAATGGAGAGTCATGCTACATCCATTCCTAATTGGAAAATTCAACTCATTCTTCAAACATATCTCCTGAAGCCCACTCCTTCTCTTTATTCCATCAGAATATACCAACTGAAATTGAGTTCCTTTCTATCTCTCACATACATGTTTCTGTAACTGTTAAGAATTATGAAAATTAGTTTTAAGGGGAGGGGTTGAAAGCCTACATATGGGGTTGTTTAAAGGAAACCACATTTTTAGCTACCAATTAACTGAACCAGATGATCTAGAAACTCAATTTTGAAAAGTTCATTGTATTCTGCACTAAGGTTTTTGTTTGGTTTGGGTTTTGGGATTTTTTGTTTGTTTGTTTGGTTTGGTGGGGTTTTTTTTCTTTTTCTTTTTCCACTCAGACCCAAACTCTCAATACTCACTAGGTGAATTGCTGTTGATGAACAATGTTACCATCATTGTAGGAGTTTTATTTTTAAAATAAAATAACAATTGAGGTTTTGGTGAGTGACCAGAGGTTAAAATGAAATCTCAGGCTATCTTTAATTTTTTAATTTCATGTACCCACAGGTATTTTTTCTTTTGCTTTAAAGGCTGCCATTAATTTGTTTCTTTTAATTAATAAGCTATATCATAAGGAGTATAAATTACTGAAACATTACTGATCTCTCCCACCACAACAAGTGCACTGCACAAGGGATTGTTCTACTGGACCTACAACTCGTTATTAGTAGAGTAAATTGTAAGGTTACTTTATTATTGGACTATAATTTCTATTTTTACTTTCCTTCTGTCCTTCCCTTCTAACACCAATGAGTAAGATGCAAATATGGAAGGTATACCCAACAGATTTATAGATGATAACAATTCCAGAAAGACAGCAAATATTGTTGATAAAAGAGTCAAGATTCAGAAAAAGCATTAGAGGTTAGAACAATGGACCAAATATAACAAATAAAATTTAAAATGAATAAGTACAAAAACCTATACATGGGTTCAAAAATTAACTATTCAAGTTTAGTAGCACTATGTCAGAAACAGAAATTTTAATTAATAATAAACTTACTATATGTCAAAACTGATATAATTCCAAAAAAATTTAATGGCTCTTTTTGTTGGTTTCGTAAATAATTAACATGAAGAATGAGAAAGTGGTAGCTCAGTACTGAATTCAACTCTGGGTGTACACAGTAGGGCATGTTTGGGATATGCTTGTTAAAAAGAGCCTGAATCGAAATTCCAAGAGAATGTGGTCAAGAGACTAGGTTATTTACCCTAAAGACAAGACTTAGGGAACAAACAGTAGCTATGTTCAAATAGTTAAAAAGGGATTCAACTTACTGTGTGCAGACCTGGGGGGGAAGAAGTGAAATTAATGAGCTTGTTTTAGGGAAGCAAATTTCAGATCAGCAGGAGAAAGAACATTTTATAGTCAGCCAAATAATAAGGCAAAGATGGAATCAGCTGCCTCCGAGTTCCCTACCTTTCTCTGATGGCATTCAAGCCCAGGCAGGACAACCCCAGCCAGGGGAAAATCAGCCAACATCACAGTGAGGACGCAAGTGTTACATGGATTATTGGACTGGATAGTCTATGATCCAGCCTTTTTGGACAAACTCAACTATCACAGAGGGGCTCATCTGGGCCCCCAAAAGCACAAGATCTCTTACAGCTGTCAGAAATTATAGCCTCAAGAGTGAGAAAACTGACAGGAAGCTAATGTTTTAGTTGTTCTCCATGGGATCTTAGCCAAAAGGTCAAGAAGCAGTACGTGTGTTAGCAGTGTGCAGTGGCCTGAGAGAGAGAAGTACCATTGTTTTATTATGTAACCCTTCTTCCAACTTAGTGAGATCATCCTAATGTTTCCAAAAACATTGCCCAGACCTTGTGGGGACTATAGGGTGAAGTAATGCCATACTTGGGACTTTCAGAAAAAATGATGTGCTGGGAACAAACCCAATGCAGAATCCTAAACACAAATCTAAAGGCCTTCTAGCCAGAGCAAAGAATACAAAGACCTGTAAAGACAGAAGCTTCCAAGACTAAACTAAATGGGGAATTTATTTACCTAAAATGTCCCTTTAATGCTTGGAGTTCTATTATGATGTATTTTACAGTGTGCTGTGTCCCCTTTCACTTTATATTATATCCTCTTATATAGGGTGGGATGGGAGAGCTCAGTAAAACCTAGGGACCCTTGTTTCCTCAGAGTTTGTTTGAGGGTATTTTTCTAACTCTGTGAATATACTTTTTCTCCCTCTCTGAGAAAATTGCTGTCTCTGATAGTTGACACCCCAACAACTCTCAGAAGTGCAAAATGAATAGCCAGAAGCATGAAAACTTCTCTCTCAAACTACAAGAGGAACAACTAGAAAAAAAAGGAAGAGCAAAAGTCCTCTGTACTTTAAAAACCCAGTGGGGCAAAGGGTTTTCAGGGACCACTATAAAGGACACATGGACAAAACCAAGAGGGAGGGTGGAAGCAAGGTGGGGAGGTGGGTTTTGATGGGGTGGGGGGGAGCAGTGGGGAGAAAATGCAGACAACTGTAATTGAACAACAATAAAATAATTAAAAAACAAACAAACCAGGGTTCTTCTGCCAGAAAGCGAGGGAAGGGGGGCTATTACTTATTTAACTCAATTAGGTAAGATCTTTCTTATAGCCAGGTGTACCCAAGGATAAAGGCGGAGCGGTGTGGGTGGGGACTCAGAGTGCTCAAACATGTAGTAATCCAACTACCACTAAAAGAAGGTGGCTGAAGTTGAGAAAAAGGAAACTTAGTACATATTTTGGTCCCAAGTTCCCTAGAGACACATCTAAAAATGCTATAACATCCCAACTAGCTGGGTTTTCTAAGGGTGCAGGGGACTTGTGTTCATTTCTAGTGGTATACTTGTCACCATCAATAATTTTGCTTTTCAATGCTAAAGATATAAAACATATATAGGAAGAGCTGCTTTATTTGAATTGGGTGGGAATAGGTTTTTATAGGGAAAGAGAAAAAGACCTGCTTTTATTTGTTCTAAATCTTTGGTACTCTGAGTAATACTTACATTGAAGAAAGATCCCTCAGATATACTGGTGGTTTGAGTTCGCATCATAATGAAGAGAGGGACACCAAAGAGTGCCAGAAAGGGAACAGCTTTATCACTTTCTCCCACTGCCCATTCAAACACCTTCTGGGAGGTGGATTCTCTTCTCTTCTGTTCCTTAGATGAATTTAGAGCCGGTCTGTTTACTGTTTAGTCCCTCTGAGATAACAAGAATACAAAAAAAAAGTTTTATTTTCACTTTCATCCACAAAACCAACTCATTTCAATCATTTAAATATCCAGTCCCACATAATAGTCAAAATCAAAACCTAGTCTTCATTTAGAGTTAATGTTTCTCTCATTCCCAGAGTGTGCCACTTCAGGCAGGAAGCCTACAATGGGAAAGAGGAACAGAGTCACCTTCTTCTCTACTCTAAGTGCTTTCCTTAGCTCCTTGTCCTCCCTGCCAACCCACCAGTGGTTTCTGCCCTCTCCAAAGTGAAGCAAGGCAGAAAGTAAGGTTAAGGCTATGCTGTTGAGGAAGGAGCAGAAAAGATTGTACCCGACAAGTACCAGCATTGCCTGGTAGTATTGGTGCTCTCTGTATCTGGAGTGTGTTTATGACTGTCTCTTCTCTTCATGGGGCACTTTTGCTGTTTCCTTGGTGGTCACTGTCCTCCTTCAGAACCACTATTAGACTGAAGAAATCAGTGTCTCTCCTCTGGCAGGTTGGTAACAGCCTCCTCACGCCCTCCTCATCCACCTGGGTACCTCCACCCCCATCCTGTGAGATCTCCCTGCCTGTGGCAGGAGGCCCCTCTAAGTAAGGTCCTTAGGCCAACTTTTCCTGGTATGACCCACACCCGATCCATAAAACACACATGCATACTTCTCAGTCACTCAGTTTCCTCATCTGTAAAAATGGACATATTCATAGTAACTATTTCCTATGTGTGGTGTGAAGATTAAATGAAATAATAACTGATCCAAAATGAGCAAAAGCCAATAATAATAATGATAATGATAACAATAATTTTCCCAAAATCATATTATTAGTAAGTAGTAAGAACAGATCTGTCTCTTCTAAAGTCAAGAGTGTGCTTTTTCCATCACACCACATTGCCAGGAGGGAGATATGTTGAACCAAGGAACTAGCCTGTGCTACTCAATTCATCTACTCTGAATACCCATAAAAGTGTCCTTAGACATGGTGCTGGCAGTAAACTGGATGGTCTGTCACCTGTGGCTCAACTGACCAGCAGCACCCTGGAGAGGTGGATAAGAATGAAAGTCTCAGGATGTGCACCCCCACTTCACTCCAGAGCATCACACCAGCCTGCTCTCAAGAACTGTCACCCTGATGAGAACAGTCCCAAAAATATCCATAGAGACAGGGCACCCTGACACTTGAAATGGACAAAAGGAGAGCTTTCTTCCTCTTCAAACCAACATAAGCTCTTCAAACCCTCTTGTAGAAAAACCTTGTATAAAATCATGCTCCTTCAATGAATAGCCTCCAAAAAAAACCCTCTCTTATTAGGTCTTTGCTACAGCTTATTTAGATGACTCTCTGCTACCACCACAGAGCAAAACTAGGAGATTTCTGCTCTAGGGATCACATCTTGAGATTCAGGCTTTTCTCACTCTCTTCTCTCAGAGTATTGCTTAATCGATATATTTAAGCTAAGTTATAAAGCCAGCCTCATGCAAAATATTTATTAAATATCCTCTCCTAGTAAGCCAGAGACACATTTTCTATTCTTTAAAATTCAGTGATCTTTTTGCAAGCTGCATGTATTTCCATCCCAAGGTGGAAATTCATCCTCACAGGTTCCCGAAAGAGACATGATCCTATTGGAGAAACGGAGCACTTATCTCCAGGGAAAAGAAATTTACTTCTATCAAAGCATTTCAAAATATATATGTGTCATTCATACAGGCTACTTGCTCACTGGAAAGAGAGAGATGCACTTTACAATGGTACCTTAACCAAGAAATCAAGCTAAACCTCAATAATAATGGGATGATCTGATGTTATGATATACAGCACAAAGCATCACTTATGATGTGCTCTTGCTAAACATGTTTAACCTTAAGCTAATCAATCTTTAGAACAATTTTCAGTTTATAGGAAATAAAGAAAATAAAGGAACAAGGCTAAAAATAAACAAAAATAACCATGAGCAAATAATAGGCAAATCCAGAATGCCTTATAATTTTTCTTCAAAACATCAATGTCACAGAGAAAAAAGTTAATGAGGCTATACTAAAGTAAATGACTAAAAAGATATAATAACCAAATGCAATTCATGAAACTTCATGGGAACCTACTTTATTTTTTAATATTTTTATTAATTATGCTATTACAGTTGTCCCAATTTTTCCCCTTTGCCCCGCTCCACCTGGTACCCTCGTTCCCTCCAGCAATTCCCCACTTTAGGTCATGTCCATGGGTAGTGCATATCAGTTTTTTGGCTTCTCCATTTCCTATAGTATACTTTACATCTCCCATCCATTTTGTACCTACCAATATGCTTCTTAATCCCTGTACCTCTTTACCCCTATTCTCTTCCTTCCCCTTCTCAGCTGATAACCCTCCATATGATCTCCATTTCTGTGATTCTGTTCCTGTTCTGATTGTTCCTTTAGTTTGTTTTTTCAGATTCAGTTGCTGATAATTGTGAATTTGTTGCCTTTTTAATGTTCATAGTTTTGACCTTCTTCTTTTTCTTAAATAAGTGCCTTTAACATTTCATGTAATTATGGCGTGGCAATAATGAACTCCTTTAGCTTTACCTTGTCTGGGAAGGACTATATCTCTCCTTTCATTCTAAATCATAGCTTTGCTGGGTAGAGGAATCTAGGTTGTAGGTCCTTGCTTTTCATCACTTGGAATACTTCTTGCCAGTCCCTTCTTGCCTTCAAAATTTCTTTTGAGAAGTCAGCTGATAGTCTTATGGGAACTCCTTTGTAGGTAACTCTCTACTTTTCTCTTGCTTCTTTTAAGATTCTCTCTTTATCTTTAACATTTGGCATTTTAATTATGATGTGTCTTGATGTGATCCTCTTTGGGCCCAACTTATTTAAGACTCTCTCTCTCTCTGTACTTCCTGGACTTGTATGTCTATTACCTTCACCAAATTAGGGGAGCTTTCTTCCATTATTTTTTCAAATAAGTTTTCAATTTCTTACTCTTCCTCTCCTCCTTCTGGTATCCCTATGATTCAGATGTTGGTATGTTTGGAAATGTCCCAGATGTTTCTTGGTTTTTTTTGAATTCTTATTTCTTGCTGTTCTGGTCGAATGCCTATTTCTTCCTTATGTTCCAAATTATTGATTTTAACCCCAGTTTCCTCCCCTTCACCGTTGGTTCCATGTAGATTTTTCTTTATTTCATTTAGTGTAAACTTCATTTCTTCCTTTATGTTATTGCCATAGTCAGTGAGTTCTTTGAGCATCCTGATCACCAGTGTTTTGAATGGTGCATCTGATAGATTGGTTATCTCCAGTTCGTTTAGTTCTTTATCTGGGGTTTTTGTTCTGTTCTTTCATTTGGGCCATATTTTTTTTAAGATTTTATTTACTTATTTTTAGAGAGAGGGGAAGGGAAGGAGAAAGAGAGGGAGAGAAACATCAATGTATGGTTGCCTCTCTAGCACTCCCTACTGGGGATCTGGCTCACAACCCAGGTATGTGCCCTGACTGGGAATCAAACCAGTGTTCTTTTGGTTTATAGCCTGCACTCAATTTACTAAGCCACACCAGCCAGGGCTGGGCCATATGTATATATTTTTATCTCCTCCATTTGGTCTCTCTGTATTTCTTTGTGTGTATTAGGTAGAGCTACTTTGACTCCTTGTCTTGGTAGCGTGGCCTATCATAGAAATGGTACCTGTAAATTGTATGGGACAATGCCTTAGATAATCAGCAGGGTAGGGCAACCCATTTCACTGCTTTATGGCTCTATGTGGGGGGAGGGCTCAGAGAGGGAACAGTGATGCTGCCTGGCTTTTGGAGGTTTGCCCAGCATTCACCCTGTTTCTGGTCACTTCATCCACTCCCCTATGCAACTGGTGCCCTTCCAGCTGTTGCCCTAATGCTAAATCCCAGAGTGAGTGGGTTTGTGTACATTCTAAGACCATGCAGGCCCTTTAAGCAGAGTCTCCTAAAAATCCAGCCATTTTTTTCTGCCAACCCAACCCCCACTGGTTTTTACAGCCAGAAATTATGGGCATTTATCTTCCCAGTGCTGTCACTCTGGGCTATGCAATCTGGCCTGGGGCTAGGATTGCTCATTCTCAAGGTATCCCCCCTGATTTTTATCCACCACACATGAATGCAGGGCTGCCCTTTCTGTCACTGCCACCGCCACTGCCACTCCACACTACACTGCATATCCCCACTTCTCTGCCCATCTCTACGTCTCTGCCCCTCCTACCTGTCTGTATAAATGTGCTTCTTTAAATCCTTGGTAGACTTCCATACAGTTCAATTTTCCGACTGTTTTGGGTGTTATTTGTTTTGATGTTTAGTTATAATTCTCTCTGTGGTTGCATGAGGAGATATCCACCTACACTTTCTTCTTGACCAGAAGTGTCATGGAACCTACTTTAAAAGAAACAACAATAAAAGATATCATGGGGGAAATTTGAGGAACTTTCAGTGTGGATTAGATATTAGCTATTAGAGAATTGTAATTTCCTGAAGTGTGAGAATAGAATTAGAGTTACATATTAGAATATATCTGTAATTAATATATATGATGAATAGTTGTAGGTGATAGGCAACCAATATATGTGTGTTTGTGTGTTTACACACATTCAACATATATCAACAATTGGGATATTGCTGTGGGTATTCATTGTGATAGCCTTTCAAATTTTCAGTGTGTCTAAAAATTTTATAAAATGTAATTGAACTATCCCTCTTTGCAGAGGACATTATTTTCTACATAAAAAAAATCCCAAGGTATCTAAAAAACAAACAACAAAAAACAAAACAAACAAATACCTCTTGGCCAGGGTGTGGAATAATTGAAACCCTTGTGCACTGTTGGTAGAAATGTAAAATAGTGTAGTTCCTATGGAAAATAGTATGGAGTTGTTCAAAAAGTTAAAAATAGAATTATTTTATAGTAAATAATACTCTGTTGTATGTATATTTAAAATTTTGTTAAGAGGCTAGATCTCATATGTTTTTTACTGCAATAAAACATTTATTTTGAACCTCCTATATGTAATAAGTTTAACCAGGTTATAAGATCAACAGACAAAATCAATTGTCATTCCTTATAAAACAAGGAAATATTAAAATCAAACTGTAAAACAATGCCATTGAAAATTGCTCCAAAGAAATGAAATACTTAAGTATAAATGTAACAAAATTTGCATAGTCTCTGTGTGCTTTAATTACAAAATATAATGAAAGAAATCAAAGAAGAATAGGATAATTAGTTCATAAAGTGGGAGACTCAACATAATAAAGATGTTGATTCCCCCAAACTGACAAGATTCCTATCAAAATAACACAATTCCTATCAAAACCCAGCAAGGTATTTTGTAGACATAGGCGAGCTTACTCTAAAATTTACATTGGAAAGCAAAAGAACTATACTAGTCAAAACAATTTTGAAAAGAAAAAAGAATAAAGTGGGAAGAATTAATCTTTTCAATATTAAGACTTGGTATATACCTATAATAATCAAGACTACATGATACAGGCAGATGGATAAGCATACAGATCAGTGAAATAAAATAGAGAATCCAGAAATAAATTTAATGTTTTCAACTAATTTTTGACAAAGGTACAAAAACAATCAATGGAGAAAGAATAGCCATTTCAACAAATATTGGACATCCATAGGCAAAAACAAACAAAAAAAAACCCTTGACCTAGCCTCACTACTTACACAAAATTTAACTCAAAATGGATCAAAGATTTCGATCTCTGTTCCCATCCATGATTGTCACTCAGTTCATAACTGACCTTAATGAGAGGAAATGTCTTTCCCATAGATTTCCTCCACCTTCTATGGTTTGTCAAAGGCTGGCCCACCACCTTTGCCCTAATCCCCACCAAACCCCACACATCTGCTGATAATATCGCTTTGTGGAAAAGTTGAATGAAGATGAAGCACCAGAACGATCAATTCTATAAAGAAATGCAATTCTGGAGCCAGACTCAGTCCGACTCTGATCTCTCCAGTACCGTATTTTTTTTCCTATTTTTTTTCTTTTTTTAATTGGGCGTAGGTTATTTGTAATCAGAGTTCTTATTAGTGCAATGAGGTTAAAAACCTGATCCAAGGTCACAGCACAAGCCTATCTCCCTCTACAGCCAAAGGTACTCTTCCTGTCACACCACATTGCCCAGGTGGGAAGCATGGTGAGGCAAAGAACGACCCTGTAGTATCCAGTCCGTGACAAATAGTCACCTTCTCTGCCGCCTCATGAATCTAGCACTGAGCACAGATAATGTTGGCAGCAAAGTGACAGATTTAGATTTAGTACCCCTGATCAAGTCCGAAGTGCCATCCAGGACAAATATATACAAGTGGAAAAAACCTACAGCCTCTGCCCACTCCATTCCCGACTCTCACACGAGGCTGCTCTTGCAGGGTTACCACGCTGCTGGGAACCCCCAGCTGAATCAGCTGAAACCATCAGACATTCTGGAAGGTGCTACTCGCACTATTTTCCATTTCCATTTGATAGTAACTTCTCTGTGACTGTTTCACCTACATACAAAGGATCAGAGAAGTGATGGGCCACAGCACCCACCTACCAATCAATGACAGAACCCAGTACTAGGTATTCTTTCCTTATTCTCCTAAATTTCCATAGAGCCCAAATCTAATCATGAAAATTCACAAATAATTTTACCTATTTTCCAGAGGGCCTCATGTTCCTCCAACTCTGCTGAGGATCAAATATGAGCAAGTGGTTTCTTGTTTCCTCATAGTCCCTGAGAAAAAAAATATTTTCCAGACAGTTATTCAATCTGATTAATTAATTTATTTTTTTGCATTGCTTTGAAATAAAAGAATTATTAGTACATAAAAATTACTCTGTAGCTATAGAATTTGTGGCAAGCCAGCATCTGTCTGCTTTCCCATCTGCAAACAGCCTTGATTTTCAATGTTTTTCACTGACTAGGGGTTACAAGCATGGATGCAAACACACAGTCTGGATTTGCATCATTATCCCAGTGACTGCATACTTACCTCTGTGTGCCTCCATTTTCTCATCTGTAAAACAAAAATAAAAATAACCACCTCATAGGATTGTTGAGGATTAAATGAAACAATATTTGCAAAGCACTTAGGATCGTGCCTGGCACATAATTAAGTGCTATAAAATTATTAGTTTCTACCCATTTTTGTCCCAGTTAGTTTTTTCTTTATATTCCTCCTTATCTCTTCATAGGCACCTCACTCCTACTCTCAAGCTTAACTTGGAAAAGGATGGAATTTTTCCTCATTATATCAGAACAAAATATTGTTGTTGGACCCCTCTTTAGGTAGAGGCCTCGTGACTGCAGCAAACCTTGCACGGTTGTAACAATCTGAAATGTTGAGCTGGCTGCTGTGATGACTGTGTTCAGAAATAACTCAGAGGTGAACAGCACCAGGATGTAACCAAGCCTCCCTGCTGGGGAGCTAATGAAGGCTTAGAAACCCAGAACATAACCATGTCCCAAGAAGGGGAGAAATTTTCTCATCTTTCATCCCTGTAGGAGAGCAGCGATTTCCCCTACTGACTAAGGTGCAGAATAACGGCATTTTGTTGCTAACCCTGAGATCACTACCTTCAAAATAAAATTTGAGCCCCATGGCTAAAAACTGTAATTTGCCCTATATTCTACACTATGCTTTCATTGTGTAGGCAATGTTTAAATCACACCAATAATAATCAGTAATTATTCATGAAGGATGTAATAATGGCAGCTTACATCTATACATTTATTCTTTGCCAAAATATTTTATAAATATTATCTCATTTGTTCCTTATGAAAACTTAATAGAATAAGTATTACCTTCCATTTAAAGATAAGAAGCTGAGGCTCAAGGAGTCCAATTTGCCCAAAGTCACTTAGTTGATAGTGAAGCTGCCTTTCAGTGTGAGCTGTCTGGCTTCCAATATAGTGTTCTTTCTACTGTGACTTGATGCTGAGCACTGTGAAGAAAGCAAAACAGTGTAACACTATCTCTACATTTGAGATACTCACAGTCTAGCTGGAAAACAAAATGAAAAGTTAAATACTGATACAAAAAACAATGCAATTTTACGATGTATGATTTTACAAATGTGCTTATGTGTGGAAATATTGAACTCTCAGTGGAAATCGCTACCACCAGTGAAGCATGGCCCTGTCACTTGCATCTTCTCTTTGATTTCCCTGAAAGAGCCCCTCGTACCATTAATACAGGAAAGCCTGGGAAAACCAGGGAAATCTGACCTGTCACCAGGGGCTGGAATACAGCACCTTATACATATGGAAATTAGAGATTAGTAAGTATTTGCATAGCTTACTAAATATTTTAGTCAATATACTGAATATATTAGTATACTAAATATATTAGTAATCATTTACATAGCTTAAGTAGGCCATGGCTTGGAGTTTGTATTTTATGTATAATTTAAAATATCAGTGAAGAGTTAGCAGGTGAGCAAAGCAATCCAATTTACAGTTTTAAAAATTATTCTCATTTCTTTTGGTAACATTTTCTACTCATAAAATATCTTATGATCACAAATTACTGATAAGCAATATCTGCCACTTTTATTCTGCCAACAAACTTTAAAATCTAAAGGAAGCAGATGATGTTCTGTCAAAATATAAATTCCCCAAATTGCCTCAGGATAAGTAGCATGCTTAACAAATCCAACGTCTATAAAAATTAAAAATATATATACTAAAGCTCTACCACTAAAATGACACAGATCCAGGAGGTTTGCAGGTAAGTGGTCTCTAAATTCAATGACAGTCACCCTATTTCAAAGTATGGAGGAAAAAACAGGAGGCTTCCTAATCTGTTTTATAATTCCACCAGAATACTAATGCTAAAACTTGATAAAGAAATTCTAAAAGAGAGAACTAGAGCTCCTATAATTAGTAAAAATTAAAATCTGAAACCATATAATAAGTCAAAACTAATAATGTGTTGATATACTTATATTACCAATTTTAAGAGCTATACTAGTATAATGTATTACAATAAAAAAGAAAAACATATGATTACATAATATGCTCAAAATAATGAGATATTGGAACAGGTATTCCTGAACTTTAAAAAACACTCTAAAAAATAAGAATAGTTTCTAGACATGATATATATATTAAACAAACCAACAAATATTGAGGAAGAGGACAAAAATAATTTGCAGAGGTTTTTGTCACATGCATGGAAAATACAAATTACTCAGCTGAAAAGCTAGTGACTCTAATTAAAGAATTTAGTAAGTTAGGTAGATATAAGATAAATATAAAAAATATTTTAAATTATTTCTGTATTAGCACTGATCAGTTCAAAAAGAATATGGCAAGGGGGGGTGTACTACAACATATTTAGCACAATGACAAAACCTAGAAATACATTTAACAATAAAGATGGAGCCTATTTAAAATATGTAATAAATGAAGAAAAACATTACAGTCCTGGGATGTGAAGATGGAAAGAATTAATAGCATCAAGAAGTCTATCATACCCAAGCTGATGCATAAATTTAATGTAATATCACTTAGAGTACCAAAATATGATTAAATTTTTGGTATGATGCTGAAATACCAGTTGGAACTAGATTAAATAAATAACTCAAATTCACCAGGAAAAAATAAATATACAATTTCCTTAAAAAATTTTTAACAAGAATAATGATGAAGGAATTAACTGCCAGATGTTAAATCTACCATAAAGCTGTGTAAACAAATAACTGTGGTACAGAACAGCATAGGAAGGTACAGGCATACCTCAATTCATTGCATTTCACTTTGTTGCTCTTTGCGGATATTTCATTTTTTACAAACTGAGTGTCTGTGGCAACCCTGAGTGAAGCAGGCCTACGAGCATCATTGAGTTTAATGGCCATTTTTCCAACAGCATTTGCTCACTTCATGTCTGTGTGTCACATTTTGGTAATTCACTCAATATTGAAAACTTTTTCATTATTATTATATCTATTATGGTGATCTTTGATCAGTGATCTTTGATGTTCCTATTGTAATTATTTTAGGGCATCACCAACCATGCCCATATCAGAGGGCAAATGTAGTCAGTGAGTACCGTGTGTGTTCTGACTGTTCCACCAACTGCCACTTGCCCCAGCTCTCTACCTCTCCTCAGGCCTCCCTATTCTGTGAGACATAACAATATTGAAATGAGGCCTATTAATAACCTTACAGTGGCCTCCTAGCAGTCAAGTGAAAGGAAGAGTTCATGGATGAGGCAAACATTATTGATGTCTTATTTTAAGAAATTGCCAAACCACCCCACCCTAAGTGACCAACCACATTCTGATCAGTCAGCCACCATCAATATCAAGGTAAAACCACCAGGAAAAAGACTATGACTTACTGAAGGCTCTGATATGGTTAGCGATTTTTAGCAGTAAAGAATTTTTTAATTAAGGTATATGCATCTTTTAGACATAATGCTGTTGCATACTTAATAGCCTACAGTATGGTATAAACATAACTTTTACATGTACTGGGAAGCCAAAAATTTAATGTGACTCACTTTATTGCGAGATCTGCTTTATTGTGGTAGTCTGGAACCAAGCCCAAAACATCTCCAAGGTATGCCTCTAGATCAGTGGAATGACCTAAAGAACACTGAAGTATATCCACAAATTCAGCATTTAATAACACACTACTTTAATTCAGTGGGAAAAATGTATTCTTTTAAAAATTGGAGTTGGGACTAGTGGCTAGCCACATAGAAGAAAATAATGTTAAATCCCAAAGTAAATATCAGGTATAAGGAAATAAATGAGGAAAAATACATAAGCATATTTTAAATAATAAAACATTTTCATAATCTTGAGATGTAGATATTTCTAAACAAGAAACTCAGATGTCATAAATGGGAAAACAGAGTATTAACCACATATAAAACAAAACAGGAATTTCTGTACAGCAAATGAAATTATAATCAATGTGAAAACACAGTAAAATAGTGGGACAAAGCATTAATATTCTAATATAATCCATCCATTTCTAGGGTATTAGATGAATGGAGAGGGAAACAATCATTTCTTGTTTTATGTTTTTTAAGTGTTGAGATTATGGGTGACTTTTACTTTTTGAGATTATTCTGTAATTTTCAAATAAAACTAAAAATAATCACATTGGAGGAAGAAGCCAAATTATGGTGAATGAAGGAATCAAAGGGAATTGAAGAGGAAGAAATAGTGACAGGAAGGATTGAAATAGTGAAAGTGAGGGAAGTTATTTCCTAGGTTGTGGACATTTTTATATTTAGAAGAGAAAGAGCCAGTAGAAGAGAGAAATGAAAGATACAAGAGGGAGGGAATGAGACCCAGCAGAGAGGGGTTGGGAGGGATTTTACCTAAGATAAGGGTGATGCCTCTTCCTTTGAGACTATGAGAAGAGATAGGATCTGCCATGTTTTAAGTTCTAAGGGAGTTTTAAAGGAGACAGGCAAGCTTTAAGGGAGACAGAAGAGAATGCCTTTCTGATGATGATCTCTATTTTCTCTTTGAAGAGGAAAAGACCATGAACACGTTGCTGGCTGAGAATGAGAAGAATGAAAGGGATAGAATTCCTAAAGAAAGTGGTACATTTTAAAATAGCTGCTGTGGGAAAAAAGAAAACAAGCTGACCAAGAGCAAGTAAGATTTCTGGGTTTTGTGGAAAGCCTGGCTAGAGTTTGTGTTATTGTCAATCTGATTGGTCACATAGTTTTCTCTATATAGTATTCCTAAGACAGACAGCAGAACACCAACCCCAGAAGAGGCATGCACCTGGAGTGAAAGACTGATTGGGTGCAAGGGATGAACGGGTAAGGATTAAGAACATTAGTGTGATTATCAGTAAAATCCAGGCCTGGTGGGAAAGAAATGAACACAGGAGGACCAGAAAAACCAAGGCAGTGGCTCCCAAACTTTATTGTGAAGAGGTATCACCTTCAGAGGAATCCAAGGACCATACTCTAAAAAATGCTAGTTTAAAAGGATAGAGGCACACAGAAGAAGAGACTTGAGGTTTCAAAGAGTCAAAAAAAGGGGGGAGGGGTATAAAGTTCCGAAGGAAAAGTGAATATGCATGTGGCTTAGACCTTGGTGCATTTTCAGCAGAGGAAGAGAATCAGAGTTTGAGTTTTTTCAAATGCTGCTGCCAGCTCTCCTTCTCTGCCTTAATCCTCCATTTTAAAAAAAGTTAAGATGCTATTTTTTTTACCTGGTATTTAGTTAGTTAAGGGTTAAGTTCCTAACTGAGAAGTTTGAGATTTTTTAAGCCTACAAAAAATTTTCATAGACCCTCTCCGCAGATTTCCTGTCTCGTCTAAGAGGGAATAGCTAAGATACAACTGTGAAGATCACAGCCCAAGGACACAGCCCACAAGACTGAGGTTAATAATAATATTATAGAATGCTTCTCCTCCCCCACATTTTACACCCACCACTGCCACCAATGGGTCTTCAGTATAATAGTGACCAAGAGCTGAAAGGGCTGCAAGATGCAGAATCTCTCCAAGGAGGAATACTTAGAGAAGCCCAATGTTAACAGGGGAGACAAAAAACAAGGAGGCAAGAAGAATTTGAAGCTCCTGGTACCAACAGTTACAGCAAACATTAAACCGCACCATTAATTTCCCTGGTTCTCAGGCCTTTGCATTTGGACTAAATTATACTACAGCTTTCCTGGGCCTTCAGCTTGCAGATGGCAGATGGTGGGACTTCTCAGGATCCATCATTGCATAAGCCAATCCCTCATATCCTCACAATAAATCTCTGGATATATACATGGAGATAGAGAGAAGTGTGTGTGTGTATTTATGTGTGTGTGCATGTATCTATACACACATATACAGGTTAGGAAAAAACTCATTTTACAGTTATTTGCATGGAAAATAATACAATAATTAAGAATAAACTGTTTTGGATACTTACAATTGTGAACCTACTTTTGCCCCACCCTACATACTTTGTATATCTGAAGAGACTTGGGAGTTCTCTGGAGAACTCTGACTAATATAGAAATCATACCTTCAAGTAATAGTCACATTAAGGACAGATCTATAGTGCAGTATAGACCAGCACATGCGAGAGGTTCTATAAATTAGTGGGAAAGAATTGAAATTTTCATAGTCTAAAATTCAAGGGTGTCAAACTCATTTTCACCAGGGACCACATCAGCCTCACGGTTGCCTTCAAAGGGCCGGATGTAGTTTTAGGACTATATAAATATACCTGCTCCTTAACTAGGGGCAAGGAGGTCGGCACTGTCGCCAGGCAGAAACAAGGTGCCAGGCCACATAAAACAAGGTGGAGGGTCAGATTCGGCCCACAGGCCTTGTCGTTTGCCACCTGTGGCCTAAATGAATCCCAAGGGTTTTTGGAAGATCATCTAGTCTACTTCTTGATTTTTTCACCTCTTGGTACATCTAAATACCCATCATTGATAAACAAAAGGTTATTAAATATCAAGCCCACACTTGCTAAGCAGGAATTGAAATTGTACCATTCTAAAACATTACGATCAAAGAAGTGACAATCCAGATGCTTAAGATAAAGCACTGCCATCCTTTTAGAAATTTAAAGATAACTATATCTTCTCATTTCTTGAGGTGTCTAGTCTTTCCATTCTGCTTAGAGGTGATGGCTTTATGTAGGTAAAACAAACAGGACTACTAGAGTAAAATTTTCCCCAAGGACAGTTGGCCTAATAAAATCATTATCTCTAAAGCCCTAGGAATGAGAAAAGTTCTGACTTTCCTTAACCATTTTTCCAGTTCTCCAGAAAGCTTTCTGGTTCTCCCCATGCTCAGAACATTTGTAGGAAGAATTTTCTTTCCTGTACATTTAAACAATACATAGATATTCCAAAAAGTTGTAGGAATATAAGCAAATTTATAGTAAAAGGAAATAGTCGTAGCTTTTTTTTTTTTTTAAGTTAACATATATTGAGTACTTCCTATGTGTCTGGCACTATAGAAAGATGAAAAAGGATGTGAGGAATTGCCATGAATGGAGCATTGTCAAGGAGAGATGCAACACGTAAATATGTAGTATTTCACTCAGAGTCCAGTAAGGAAAATAGAAACAACTGCAGGTATTTCAACAAAGAAAATTTAAAATAGGGAATTTGTTACACAAATGATGGAAGCATTGGTAAAACAAAGAGGGGCAGTACAGCCACCCAGAGATTAACCAAATCAGGAAGCCACTACCATACCTCAAGATGGAATGACAGCAGAACAGGTATTAACGGAAAGGATGCAGCCCCTGCTGGAAACTGGAAAAACAGTCCTAGGAGCAGAGGAAGAAAGGGAGAGAGAGAGAAATTTCCATTCCTCCACCCTCCATCCTCTCCAATTTGGTTTAATGGTTTAGTAAAAGAGACAGAGAAATGGACTTTGCAGAAAGGTGAGGATAGACCTGAGAACAAACAGAAAATAACTGGCATATGAAACAATGGTCCTTATAACTGAATCTAAGGTGTCCCATGCTGGCATTTCAAAACAAGCTTCTAGGAGCCCTGAATTTGCGAGAACTCCATAGCCACATAAAGACCAGATTGCCTGTCCAAATTTGGTTATGCTTTTTCTATATATCCCATCAGCTCTTATATACTCAACCAACACAGTTGACAAAGTTTGATGCATGTTCATTAGTGATTTCCAGGTGGTGAATATTTTGTCTTTCATATATAAGTCTCTCTCACACCACATAGTATTTCCATCTGCAACCTACATCCGTCTCCTACACCCTCTTCTACTCTAGAGAGTTAGGATTTGTATGTAGTTTAGACAACCCATATATTTAGATATAGTTTAAGCATGTATTTCAAGACTAGCCTAAGGTAAGGCTTCATGAAAAAAAAAAAAACTTCTGTGGCCAAATAAGCTTGGAGAAATCATATGTTGTTTTTCTTTTAGAGATTTGTAATGAAGGTTGGTTAATTTAAAGACTCAGAGAAGTCCTCCAGGCTTTCCCAAGTTCATTAAATACAAAACACTTTTGTTCTTATAATGCTTATTAATACCTTGTGGATACACTTTGATAAACACTGATTCAGATCATGTCACCACAATGTCAGTCTCAGCATCAGTAGCATTTATTTTTCAGGGCATTGTGTGAGGCACTGCTGGAGATATTGGATTGTAAGATACAATCTATTCCCACAGATGATTATAATAAAGTTGAGACAGAACATATAAATAAAGCAATAAATAATAATTTAAGGCAGCATGGCATAAGTACCAAATGGGTGGTCCAAACACAAAGTGCAGCAAGGGTGTACAGAAGGCAGAATTGTTGTAAGCTGCGTGGTTTGGAAAGTTTGAGAAGATACAAGACTTGAGTTAATCCTTGGGGAAAACATACACACACAGATGTGGATGGCATATTAGAAAAAGAAGAGGACCAGTTAAGAGTTGCTCAAGTAGGCAGGATCAGAGTGTAACACATCTTCAATTTCTACAATAAAGATCTGGATTATCAACAAGGAGCATTATTATACAGGCCAAGAGAGCTATTAGAGTCTCTGAGTGAAGAGGAAGCATCTCAGAAGTAAGTGTATTTATAGAAAGTTGTGCTCCCTTCAGCAATTAGAGCAAAAGTTTTCAAAAAAAAGGCTGTCTTCTTAGACTAGTCTCCCACAAAAAGCATAGCCTGAGACAAAACCTGGTGTAGAGGGACTTTATCTTGAGATGTGATCCTAAGGACCCAGAGGGGGAGACTGGGAAGAGTATAAGAAGGAAGAGGAGAAGCCAAGGAATCAAGCTCCTCACCACTGTGATCAACTGAGTCTTGATCCCTCCGGGACCCTCTCATGAAGAGAATTGTGAAGAATGCATTTCAGAACTGTTCACCCAGGAGATGAAAGAGAGACATATTCATCCACCAATTCCCATCCCCCATGAATCTAAGGTTGCCCTCACATCTGTAAGCCCCAATGCCCAAGTGGTTTCTACAGGCATTGCACTTAGTGCAGGCAAATAAGACCTGGGGCAGAAAGTGAGAAATATACAGTCAGGCTAGGGTATGGTGTTGTCAAGTTATACCTGCATGCAGCTGGTGACCCTGGAAATGGCTGGAATAAAAAAGAGAGGTCCAAGAGGACTTCTGCATAAGAAGTGTGTAATAAAACCTCCAAAGGAAGATCAATTTATCCCCACACCTGTTCAGATTCTTTTTCCTTCAGTCCTCTGCACCATGGTTCTTACACATGTGATCAACTCCAAGTTTTTTAGCATTGTACTTTTTCCCTCATTCCATTTTCCCTTATTATTCAAAAAATACACAAATGAAAATAAAAGTAGCCAAATAATAGAGAATACTTTTGCTTCTTATTTATTAAAAAAGTCAATGTTCTAGATCTGTTGACTAAGGTACATTTGAAGACAAAAGATCACCAAAACTTCCCAGACAAGATGTGCATGCTCTGTAGGTAAGAACTAACTTCCATAAGAAAGTTTTCAATAAATTTTTACTCTTCTAGGACAGTTCTGCATCTCCAACCACAATACACCAAAGCATTATGGTCACTGCCCTGCTTATCACTCTAAACAAGGTCTGCTTTGGTAGAAGCCACTCTTGTAGATGTGGTTCTTTAGAACTGCCACATACCAGCAATATTCACCATCTAGGCCCTCAACAAATATTTCTTGAGGACCTTCTATGATCCAGGTACTGTTCTAAGCTCTGGGTATAAAGTTTTTAAAAACATAACAAATCTCTACCCTTGTGAAATTTGCAATCCAGTTGCAAAGGAAATACACAAGTAAATATGTAATATGTTGGATGGTGAGAGAGCTATAATGAAGAAAAACAGTTATTAGGAAATAAAGGATCTCCAGTTAAGAAGTGGAAGGATGGGCATTATTATTCTGTATAGAATGTGTTATAAAATGTGGTATTTGCACAGAGGCAAGAAGAAAATAAGAGGAATGAGCCATGTGGATATACAAGGAAGAAGCATACTAGACAAGTGTGTTTAAAACAAGTACCAAGTCCCTGAGGCAAACTGTGCTTGGCCTGTCCAGGGACGAATGAGGAGGCCAGTGCAGCAGGAGCAGAGTGAGTGAAGGGCAAATGTGAAAGGAGAAAGGTCAGAGAGGTAGCTTTGGAGGGATGACATATGGCCTTGAAGATCATTATAGAATGATCAGCTTTTACTCTGATTGATGCAGGAGGCCAATGAAGCATGTTGAGCAGGGAAGTCATATGATCAATTTCTATTTTTAAAGAATATTTCTGATTGCTGTGGAGAATAGGTGTGGTGATGCTGGGGTAGAAGTAAGGAGGGCAGGTAGGAAGCTGAGCAAGAGATGTGAAGGCCCAGTGGGGCCCCAAGAAATGGTAGGATTCTAATTATATTTTGAACATAGAGTTGAAAAGGTTAGATGATAGATCACATGTACAATATAAAAGAAAATAAGGAGTCAAAAATGATGCTAACATTTTTTTACCTAAACAACTACAAAAAGGGAGTTGTCATTTAATAAGACAAGGAGGATTGCAGGCCTGGAGTTGAAGAAAATTAAAAGCTCAATTTAGGACATGTGAAGTATAAGATATTTATTAAACAAGCGACGTCATCAAGTAGCCAGTCGAACTTAGGCAGTCCTCTTTCTTCTCTGCCAAATTCCAAAATTATGCACAAATTTCAGTTTACCATGATTTCATTGAATAACACCAGTCCTCTAACAAACTCCAGTTAAACATAGTATATGAACTGTGAGTAACTGCAGACAGTACAACTTCACTGCTTTCTCAGCCCACAAATGACAGATGCACTTTATGATCAGTGACCAATCACATCACTTCTTTCGGAGCCTGCCTCTGATTGGTTACTATTTGATTAATCTCTCATTTAGTTCCCACAGACAGCAAAATGTGTCACTGTGTTGCCTCCTTGTATCCCAGTGATAAATCCACATGACATTCCACCAGAATGGGTACACAAAAAAAAGAAAAAGAAAAAGTAATTGCCCAATAAAGATGAAAGTGAGTGTAGAAAAGAAAAAAAAAAGTGGTAATGCTGAAAGTGAAATTTGAGTCAAACATAAATGGAGTTATAGAAAAAATAGCAGACCTTGGAATGTCCCTGCCACCAATGAGAGAGTTCACAGGTGCAGTCACCAGTGATGGCAAGCTTATCAACAAAAAGAAGGAAAGTGGTTGTAACAGGAAAGGTAAAGATGTCCCAGAGGAGGTGATACTGGCAAAAAGGCTTCACATTAGAGAAACTCTTAGGGATATTTCACAACAATGAAAGCACAAAGGCTAAAATGTCTGAAGTTAATTCAAACTTAGGAAGGGCTGTGACAATTCACCAAGGCATAGAAAAGATGCCCCTCCATCCCATGCTACACAACAAGAAGGCAAGCACAGTTCACTTAATTCTTGGTATTTTACAAAGTAGTAAAAACATTCATTTGCAGTGATCCTAATGCTTTAAATTAGTGTAAACTATGTAAATATTAGCTTTTAAGTGTTAGTTCTTTTTTTTTTTTCATTTTACTAAAGATGTATAACTGACAGTAAGAGTTTTTAATTTCAGAAAAATTTTAAAGGTTCCACAAAAGCATATTTTTCTCATTGATCATTACAAATGCTTTGCATAGTTCCAGCTCACCTGCTCATTTTTACAGCCCCCCACTACACTGCAAAGTGAGAACTACCTGTCTGTTAGTTTGCAGTCTAGGACAAGAGGTCCAGACTGGAGAAAGAAATTTGTGAATTATGACTGGATAAACAATATTCTAGGAGTACACCTGGAGAACATATGTAGATAAAGAAAAGTTCTAAGGACTGAGCTTTAGGGAACTCTAATGATCAGAGGTAAAGGAAAGGAGAAAGAATCAACAAAGAAGGCTGAGAGGGAGTGACTAGGGAGCTGGAAGGAGAACTGAGAGGTGCCCCAGCCCACCAGGGGTTTCAAGGAAAGAGTAACCAAATACGCTGCTGGTTAGACAAGTGCGGCCATACCTAGAAATTGATCATTATATTTGGCAATAAGAAGGTTGCTAGTGCCTTGAGAAGAACTGTTTCAATAAAGTCATCCCATGACAGCCTGATGAGAGTAATTTTGAGAATGAGAGGAGAGGAAATGGAGCGGAAGCACAAGCAACCCCCCTGGGGAGATTTCTGTAGCTTGGGGCTGGAATAGGATGTGAGCCCAGGGAACTATCTTTTTAAGACTGACACTACCATGGAAGCTTTGTTTGCTGACTAACATAAAGAAATAGAGTTGATGCCAGGAGAAGGGACAGTTATTAAAACAGATGTCCTTGAGAAAGGGTGATACTTTGTACTCAAGTAGAGTTCACCCCTGGACAGGGACAAGGCCTAACAACGAGGCCAGTGTCTTGTGTATCTTAACTTGTTCAGGACTCAGCTGCCTTAACAATAAAATAAAAAATGAGCTAGACCAGAGGGTCTCAAATTGTGGTTTCCAGACCAGTAGCAGTAACATCACTTGAAAATTTGTTAAAAATGCAAATTCTCAGGCCTCATTCAAGACCTAGTGAATCAGAATCTCTGAAGTGGGCCCAGCAATCTGCACTTTAACAGGCCCCCTGAGATCCTGATGCACTCTGAGGTTCAGAACCAGTGACGAGAAGACTTTTAAAGTTATCTTCTAGTTCTAACACCTGAGAATCTATGTGTCAATAACCTATTCCTGCCAATATCTTTTAGTATATGAAATACAAGCTGTTTTCTAGTTTTGTCAGTCATCAAAAGCCAAATGTCTGTCTGTGCTCAGCCTCCACAAAAAAATGATGACATTTATGTATCTTCAAATCACGTTCATGGCCATTTCTAACACAACTTTCTCATGGTAGAGTATTCAACTTAGCTATGAGGGCATCAGTAAAGCTTGTATATTTTTCCCATCTTTTTTTTTATAATACAATATACTTTTTCATAAAAAAAAATCTTTGGGCATTAAAAGCTACTTCTCTTAAGTTGTTTGGCGTTGTTTTGTATTGCGTGAAGTCCATTATTCCCCAGGAGCAGAGCAGACAAGGAAAGACAGGTGACATTGATCCCGTCCCACACTGTTGTTCTTTGTGAACGTGGGTCTCTCCAGCCACACACTTGGAGGAAATTCCATACAAACAGAGGAAGTCAGACTCTTTCTGGGAGAACTTAGTAGCTGACTTACTACATTCGACATTGATGCCTGCTAAAGATAAAACCTGGGAAAGGACCTCAGGTCCTATTTTCCATTGTTGCTGCCTGGGCCCCGTGTGTATGTCTGAACTGTGTGCACATTTCCCTGGGTGCGGGGGGTACGTCAGCGAGCAGCTGTCTGTGCAGGATTGCTGATGTTTACAGTAGCAAGTTGGTGCTGCTTTATGCCAAAGCATGTTGTTTCTTATTTTAAAGATGAGAACAATTCCTTCTCTCCCTGGTCCATTGTTATTTGGTTTACTAGACTTTCAGGAGCAGGAAGCAGTAAATTACTAAAGAAAAAAAGTATAAATCTCACTAGGGTGTGCTCCTTGTCTTTGGATGAAATTCAGCATACCGCCCTGGCCAGGCAGCTCAGTTGGTTAGAGCGTCATCCCTGATACACCAAGGTTACAGGTTCGATCCCTGGTCAGGGCACATATAAGAATCAACCGACAAACGCATAAACAAGTGGAACAGCAAATCAATGTCTGTCTGTCTCCCTCTCTCTCTCTCTCCCCCCTTCCCTCTCTCTCTGCCCATTCCTCTCTCTCTAAAAATCAGTAAATAAAAAAATTCAGCATACCAATCAGATGTGACAGTACACCAAATAGGTTCTCTCTGCTTTGTGGTAAGTTGGTTTGGGAAACTGAAATCCAAGTCATTAGACACTTTCTTATGTCAGTCTGCACCTTTCTAGAAGCCCCAAGCACTGCCTAGTTTGATGGCTCCAGAAAGCTAGCTGGTTCACAGGTAGCAAGGACTGGGCTGGCCCAGGGACACACTCAGTGCCAGCAAGCCTGTTCTCCATGGTTTCCCAAAGTTTTATTTAATTCCATTAGTTAACATTGCACTACCCCATCAGTGTCTGTTAGTAATGATGTGTTGAGTAGAGGGCTGGGGAAAGGGAGAACAAATATTGCTTCAATCACAAAACAAAAAGAAAAAAGGAAGATTTACCTTAAAGTACAAATTATATTCAAAACACACATATAGAAAGCCAGTATTAAAGAGAGACCAGCCCATGCATAGAGAAGTTACCTCGGATATAAATAAATCCTCTACTTCCTCATTCTATTTAGCAAAACTTTCCTGAACATGTCAGTTCCAGCCTGGCTCAGTCACCAACCTCCAGTGCTGTGGTTCTCATGCCTGGCTATGCACTGCGGTCACCTGGAGAGTATCAGGAGTGACTGAGGCCTGGGTCCTACCTCCAAGAATTCTGAGGATTTGTAAAGCTCTCCTCAGGCAATTCTAAAATGCAGCCAAAGTGAAGACACCGTTCTGTTGCCCAACCTTTCCCCTCAGCTCCCGATCTGCCCTGCAAGACCAGCACCTCAGCTTCCCCCTCCCCAGCAGAGGCTGAGATAATACAGTCAGACCTGGTTATTTTTAGGATGCTGACTCCCAAACAGCCCAGTGTAAGAATCACTGGGGCAGTCACCAGATTAATTCCCACTCACCTCCCCATTGCAGTGATAATTACTAATTATATTGAAACTAATAAAATTCATTATCTGCATTATCATAAATGTTCCAATTACTTTAAAACATTCCTTTGAATAAATGGCCTCTTAGATTCTGTTTGGTAATATGTTAGATGAGCCTTAGAGAGCCTCAGCACCCACTCAAGAATTGAACGTTGCACTCAGTTCAACAGTTAATAGATAATAACGTATTTTAAAGCATAAGAAACACTAATTAGAAGTTCATGGTTGGAAAAAACTATGAGGATGACCTAGTCCTACCATTAATCTGAATCACTACAAATCCCCAAATCAAGTGGTCATGCAGTTGTGTGTTAGCTCCTTAGGTGGTCCATTTCATCTTTGGTCAACTCTAACAAAAAAGAAAGTCATTCATTGAAAAAACTATTTCCTCATATTTCCTTTAATTAGAGAGCTTTGGTGGTTTTGGAAAATTCTGTAGAATTTTAGAGATGACACAGTTTCTAGCAAAAACACAGTTCCTCTGCATGTTTAACTTATTGCCTATACTAAAATATCTAGTAGGCAGCCGCATGCTGGCACTGTGTACACACTGGTAAATAAAGTGCATTCCCTGCCCTCCATGTACCTGTGGTCTAACAACATACAGAATAAACCAGGAGTTGAAAACTGAGGAATGTGATAAACGGGGTCAATTCAGGGCCACGGGAGCTTATCAGATGGACACCTAATTCAGTCTAGAGAACAAACGTTCCCGGCAAGTGACATCTAAGCTGAGGCTGAAGCATGAGTGGCATTAAGTCAGTGTTCCCAGTTTTTGCGTAATATAAAATGGTTTTACCTCTTCTCTAATGCTATGTTGAAACTCTCTGAACTGATGATAACTTTCCACATACTTTCACTTTTCAAAGCTTAGAACAAGCCAATGGAAAAATGCAATCTCGTGTCTAATTTAAACATTCTAACACCTTCAATGTATCAGGACTGAGAAGAGGATGAAGGAAGAGGACAGTAACCTCTTTGTTTACCTGGACACAGTAACGGTTGTCTCAGCGCATCTCTGGCTAGTGTGGACTTTTCTTGAAGGCTCTCCTATGGGGCACACACATGAGTTCCTCAGAGGGCCTTGCAAGTCCTCCCCACCACACTGTTCCAGGAAACCTCCTCTTGTCCACCTCACCCACTGGCCCATCCCACAGCCCCCAGAAACCAGTGCCCCTTGTCAGCTGGCAGTCTTCTAGACTAGGGCATTGACAAGACGTCTCAGTTCAGATGTTTCTCACATTGTCCGTCATCCAGTTTGCAGAATACAAGGTCAACACACTCAAGAAAAAAATCACATTTCTAAACACTAGAAATAAACAATTAAAAACCAACATTTTAAAAACAGCTTCCCAAAAACTTAAATAATCAGGTGAAATTTTAACAAGAATGTGCAGGCTCTGTGTGCTGAGAACTACAAAATGCTAATGAAATGAGACCTAAATAAATGGGGCACCATGTGCACATATCAGATGACTCAATAGACCTGAAGTAGTAATTCTCCCAAACCGATCCATAGATCTAACACAACTCCCATAAAAACCCCCATCAGATGTTTTTGTAGATAAATACAAGCTGGTCCCATAATTTATACAAGGAGGCAAAAGGACAACAACAGCTAAAATAATTTTGTAAAAGAATGAAGTTGGAAAACTCACACTACTGATTTTTAATTACTAATAAACATGGTAATCAAGACAGTGTGTTGTCAGAGGAGGGATGCAGCCATCATTGATGGAATAAAATTAAGATGCACATGAATATAGTCCATTGATTTTGGGGAAATAAGAGATTCAAAGGAGAAAGAATATCCTTTTCAACAAATGGTGACAGAACATCTGGACATTCATATGAAAAAAATTAACCCAAGACTAAATCTTATACTTTATACCAAAATTAAATCAAAATGGATCATGGATCTTAATATAAAACAGAAAACTATAAACATTTAGAATAAAACCTAGGAGAAATCTTTGAGTCCTCACTGAGTCCTTTACACTAAGAGTTCTTAAACATGACACTGAACACACAATTCATGTAAAAATTAAATAATTGACCTTATCGCAAACTGAATCTCCATTCTGCATGCTTCCACTTACACAGTATTGTGGGAAAGTCACAATTCTAGGGACGGAGAGCAGGCCCGGAGCTGCGGGGTGGCGGGGAGGGGCGCCTGTAACAGCCGGCAACGAAGGGAGTGGTAAGGCGGACAGAACCGGGCTGCGTGCTGATGGCGACGGTTATCGCACAAATTTACCTGTGTTAGCACTCCTAGAGCTCCACACTTGCCCCCCAAAACGTCCATTTTACTATCCGTTAATTTTAAAATTAAGTTCAATTTAAAGATGGCGTCAGGTTCTAGTCAGGAAGTTAAGTACCAGGAAAGGACATTTACTTAAACCTAATTGTACCACAGGTGAGATCATTATTAGTTATACGCAGACTACAGAGAGGGTCTGTTTAAGGAAAAGACTGTTAGCGGGAGAAGGTAATGGAATTACAGTTAACCTTACACAGGTCAAAAGAGCAAAACGCGCGGAGACAAATCCCACCAGCCTGAGAATCCAAGAGCAGGAAGAAGGCTCGTGGGGGGTGGGGGGTGGGGGGCGCTGCTGCTCGGACGCAGCATCCCGACCACACCAGGGGCGGTCGGAGCCTGAGGAAGAGGAGGTCAGTCTAACGACGGAGCGCGAGCAACCGTCTGCCCTAAGGAGGCGGACGCAGTTCCTTAGTCTCCGCTTCTGAAGCGAGAGATTCGAAGGGCCAGTGACTGAGTGTCTGAGCCCAAAAAAAGCCCAAAGTGAGGAGCTTCCCGGGGAAGAGGGGCCCAGAGGCCGCCGCCGCCGCCGCCGCGGGGGGAATGCTCCCTGGGAGGAGCTCTGAGGGGCGCTACGGTCCCAAAGTCAAGCCCCAGTCAAACCTCCTCTGCCTGAGGGTAAAGGGGAGGGGCACGTTTGCCGCGGACTCCGGCCCAGCAGTTCATTACAAATGAAAAAATTTAAATCTTCCATACTTGGGTCTTCTCTGTTAGAATGGAAATAGCCATAGACAATGTAGTTTACCTCTTTCCTCTGTGTGCGGGTGAGGGTGTGGTGGGGGACAGTGTTTAGGCTGTTTAGTTACAAGGAGCTGTTAAATTTAGATTTTTTTAAGTGAGGGTAAATTCTTTTAAATAAAACAGATTCTAGCAGTGAGTGTGTCATTTAGGAATTCTAATTATTGCATATGAAATAGTAATGCACGGGAGTGGATATCAAAATATCCTTACTATGTACGCTATATAATCTTTGTATATTTCTGAATCCGTCCCTTAATTTGGCGGAGTTGAATGTGGATTGCTATAATTGTCCACCAGAGGGAGACAAAAGACTGTGTTTTCCCCTTGGGGCTCCTTCAGGTTTAACCAGTATTTCAGCCAAAATCTCTATCACATGTCAGGTAGAGAGTGGAGCAATCTAAAATGAAGAGATTTATGGTTCTGGAATGAGATAAAAGGATAAAGAGAAGAGGAGTAGTTCTGGTCTCCTTAAAGGCCCTGCTTTTCCTCTGGGGCTTGGGTGACTTTCTCCTCCTGATTCTCTGGGGTCTGCAAAGCAGAACTGTTTGTCTGCCTCAGAAAGCAAAGCCAATGGGAGTCCTGACACTGTCCAAGCTGAACAAACTGTGTAGGAATACTCCCACCCCACCCACCCGCTGCCAGAGGAATGTGTCTTCAGCTCAAGGACACACTTACGAAATTTCAAGCAACCCCTCCTGGAATGATAAATGCCCTGACCAACCAGCCGAGGGCAATCCAGGCCCAGCCACACCATGGAATTTGGTTGAGGACAGTTTTACTTCCCTTTGGAAGGTTTCCTTTTGTTAATTCACTCAATAAAGAGGAAGACTTTACCAGGAGGCAAGTACTGTCTCACATTCTAGAAGGGGTCTCTAGAAATAGGAGAGCTCTAACAACAACACGAATTCATCACTGGAAACATGCAAAAGTGGTTCTAAAGCAGGTTTCTGAACAGCACATGTTGATAGAGTAGTTTATGTTTGAGATTCTAGGAAATGTTTACATATCAGCTACTATGTGCAAAGGGAGATTCAAAACTAGAAGATTCTTGATAAACAGATATTAAATAACATACTAATACAATAAGGTACTGCTGGAATGTTTCTTTTCATCATTCCTCTCAAATAAGTCAGATATGTGATTGCACAGTCACTTTCCCTTTATGTTCCCCTAATTTCCCACGTTAAGCCCCCAAACCAAATCTTAAAATGAAAATAAAATTAAGACTTCAGCTTACCACCCACTAGGGAACAAACAAACACCTTTGCATGGTCTGGCTGCAAACTTTCTTTTTAATGACTTTCAATCCCACTTTATTTTTATATTCAGGACTTTGGGGCCCTGAGGGATTGGGTAAAAGCAGGGTCATAACAGAGAAGGCTTTTCCCCTAGTACTAATTAAGCAAACTGATATGGCAAGAAGTGAACTGGAGTTAAGAACACAGGCTCACAGGTCCATAGTGGGAAAGAACCCAAGGCCTTAGCATTCTTTTCCTTGGCTGCCCACTGAGGGAACCAGTGAAAGATGACAATGTACAGGATGGGATTTTTTTAGTGAGATCCTCTCCAGCCATGGTACCTGATGCAAAGTGCTGTTCCCAGCTCAGAGGACTGCAGGTGTTGGGGCCATCACAAACCCTGGGCAAACTGGGGCAGCTGTGGGATTGCCACTCGTGCTGGCACTTTGCATACACGCGTTCCCTGCAGAGGGGTCTCACACTGCGTGTTAGCAGTAATGCAAACAAGTGGGAATTTGTCTTCAATTCCAGAAGGCATAAAATGACTTGTTTCAGTAAAACAGAAACTTAAGAAGGAAAAACAAACCAGCATAAAACGTAAACTTGGCGACGTCTGTTTTGGTCTTAGGAAGGCAGAGGCGATCAGAATGACTGCAGAGACTCTGACGCCTCACCCCTTCCTTCAGCCCACAAACAGACACAGGACTGTAAGAACTTTCAGAGCCAAAGGCTAATCACTGAAAGGGATTGGTTTCCATCTCCCAGGAACAAATCTGATGACATGTTCCTGGACTGACCGTAAAACCGTTTTCCCAAATAATATCAGCTAACTCTGGATTCTATCTTGGGGACTATCCCCAAATTCCTGGGGGAAATTGTTGTATTAAATCAGCTCACTTTACCAGGCTATGATACCGTTTGCAAAGCTATGTCATACAACCACATAGTTAGTGTGGATGAAAATACTATTAATTGGAGATAAGCACTTGTCCAAGAACTTGCTGTAATCAGATATTGTGGGGATTTAGTTCGGTGCTTTGCCAATCAAAAATACAAAAGAAATTTAGATATGAAATGTAGTCCTCTATCTTACAGGAATAGGTTCTTGCAACTTTTTGTTCCTAAGATAAGATTTGCTCACTTCGTTACATTCACCTTCCTTTCTTCATTAAGAAATCCAATCTTGTAATGAGCCTTTTTTTTTTTTTAAATTATTGTTCAAGAACAGTTGTCTCCATTTTCCCGCCACCACTTCCCCTGCCTCACCGACTGCCACCTCCCACCCTCAATCCAACCCCACTTCGGCTTTGTCTGGGGTCCTTTATACATGTTCCTTGATGATGTTTCCCCTTCTTTCCCCCATTATCCCCCTCTCCTGAGCCTTTAGACTTTTTTATCTCTTAAAAAGACTTCCTAAAATTGTCTCTTAGAAGTAGTTGAAGCTTGATACCAAAATAATATAGTTAGCTCATAAAAATAAAATTTATAATACACAGAATTCTTTTAGGAAATCTTTTATAAGATAATAAAATCATAAAGCTCACTGTGCATTTCTTTATAAAGAATAGAAATTAGATGATAAAATGATCTAGTTTCTTCACAATCAACTTTTAATGACTTTTTAAATGACAAAAATACATTTATTCCAGAGCTAATGCATTTCTGCTTCCTAATGCCAAGGTTGTAAGATAAAGTCCCACAACAATGAATTGTAGAAAGCTAAATAATTACATTTTAATTTATATACACTAACTATATAGTTGTATGCTATAGCTTTAAAAATCATGTTAGACTCCAGTGAAATGAATCTGGCTGAATACAGTAATGCCCCAGCATGGCCTGGATAAAGTTCAGAGAAACACATGACCTAGCCAAAGGAACACAGCTGGTAGTCCAAGGTAGATCCAAGCCTGGAACATAGTGTCCTAACCCAGTACTCTTTCTATGGTCATCCTGATGTCCCTCTCTTCCCCAGCCCAGTCCCCCTCCTGTTTAGCATGCGCCCCAAACCCTCCTCTGGGTGTTGAGCCTCTGGAACTCCCTGGCCTGGCCTCCCTGATGCCACTCACATCCCACCTGACCTCCCTCAGCTCACCTCCTCTGACCATTCTTCCTTGCCCCCTACTAATAAGGCCATGCTAACACATCTGACTTTTTTTCCTCCATCAAAGCCACACATCCCTTTCCCTCAACCCCAGAGGTAGATTCAACCTACCAAGGTAAGGGTTAATTTGCCTAATAAGATTAATGTAAATAGGGTTGGCAGTTTACACTAGCCATGGGCCAGACACTATTACTGATTAGTTAATTCATTAATTAATAATTCAACATATATTCAAGAGTAACTAACTACCTGCTAGGTACATTTTAAGATCTGGAGATAAGAGAGGCATGCTGTTTTCAAGATGTTTTAATAAGATCATCTTATTGAGTTCCAGAAGGGAATAAAAAGAGATAAGGCTCAAGAGGTGAGCCCAAGGACAAATTAAGAAGGAGTCTTGGTGCTACATGAAATTTTTTTTTACCTTGTGTTTTAGAAAGAAAGAAAAAGAACTTTAGTAAAGTATCAGGACTGAAAATATAGATTTGGTAGTTTTTAGTGCACTAATAATAATCCTTACCAAAGAAACTAGAAAAGTCAGTATTATTATTCCTATTTTACAGATTAAAAGCCCATAGTGCACCTCCATGGATTTTCACCTGCCCAAACTCCTTCCCTCTTTATGGGGTGGCATGACTAGAAGGAGGAAATTCTTAAATGGAGTGATAGACCCTTCCTCTTACAGCAAAGTTGTACATGTGTCAGCACCCAATGACTAGAACATGGCACATGGAGGCAGAACTACAGTGGAAGAGCATCAAACTGGGGCCCACGAGAAGCAGAGAGAGCAAACCCAGGCACAGTAAGATGCCAGTTCCCGGTTTGCTGTGCCACACCCCTGACTTTCCAGTTATGTCCACAGTGAATCCTCTCAGGATCCGAACTAGTTCCAGGTGAGTTTCTGTCACAAAGAGCCAGAAGCCCCCACTAATACAAAAACTAAGGCTTAGATAGGTTAAATGACTTGACCAAGGCAGGAGGCAGGCAGGGCCTGGACTCAGACTCCTGGTATTCTGGCCAATGCACCTTCCTGCAGAGTACAGGCTTCTCTGGTGATGCCCACTTCCTGGCTGGGCTATGCAGGTAAGGGAATAAAAGTTAAAAATGAGTCAAGAACCAGGATCAAATTTGAACATGCTCAATTACTACAACAGTAGACAAATCAATTAATCCCTTTGAGCTCCATTTGTGAAATGAAATAAATGTCCTATTCACTTCACAAGGGTTTGGTTACTTAAGGGGCTAATACATGTGAGAGCATTTTGAAAACAATAAAGAACCTATCAAAGGTAAGTGTTGCCAATCTCACGCAGCAATAGAAATGTGTATTAAATACATTCTCTCTCAGTGCTTAAACCTACAATCTTAGGGGTGGGAAACAGAAGTCCATAATGTTATCTCATCCACATTAATTTCCATCTGAATAAACAGTCACTTCTGTGTTATTGTTGTTACCGAACGTTTATTGAAAGCCAGACAGGGTCTAGGTGCCCTGGAAAACACAAAATCTAGAGAAGTCTCTGGGAAAGGCAGGAAACCCAGAGCAATGGCTGGCATGGGACTAGGGAACAAGAAACCAAAGGTGTGGCTCCCAAGTCCCCTTCAGAATTAACATGGTAGTGTGTCCACATTCCTGAGCCTGTTCTGCACCGCCCTTTACATTCGTCCCCTCCCCCTCCAATCTTGGGGTATTCTGAAGGATAATTCAATGTGCATGTCTTGGGGGACAGAGCATAATGATCTGTAATTAGGCCTGATTCTCTTTATTGCAGACACCACTTCATTTTGAAAACAGAACCTTGTCTTTTCCTTTACGGTATTTTTAATGACATCATATGAATGTCTGTTTTTCTTTGCTGTACTTAGACAATAAGAGATGCTTTGTCCTGAAAAGGTACATGTAAATCACATTTTGTCAAAATCAAAATGTATTCAAAATGCAATAGGATCCCTGTAGAAACTCATATGTGTGAAAGATGATGTTGTATATGGGGAAAGTGGAGGGTGGGAGTCAGAAAATCAAGGTTCAAGCATTAATTCAATCATTTTCTACCTGTGCGACTCTTGACAAGTCACTTAACCTCTTTGCTCAAAGGTTTTCATATGTGTAAAGTGAAGATAATATGAGTTTTGGACCTATCTTATGGACTTTTGTGAGCACCCAATGAAATGTTTTTGAGTTGGGTAAAGACTAATTCCATATCCTCTAGGATTTCAAGCCTTATTCATAAAAACCCACATACAAGAATTGGAAACAATGAGAAAAGCAAGTCAATGGATGTGACAATAATACCATCTCAAGAAATAAGCATATTGCTGCACAGAGCCAGCACTCCATAAGAATTTACTGAGTGAATTTAAAATGTGTAACTGTGTCAGCCACACACTTACTGTCCTATGCACTGAGTATTCACAAGCAGCCTGACACCTGGTGGCACTCACTTATTCTGACAACAAAGACCATTAGCCTTTAGTGAAACACTACTCTACTCCCTCCTTCAAGAAAACATAACCAAAGCATGTGGTCTGCTACGCAGTGGGCATTCAACAAGTGCTAATTACCTTCCCCAGTCTCCTCACACATATCCTTCAGCATAACCTTGGTACTGGTTTACTCTTTTCTTTGACATATTGTCTTACGTTACCTGTTTTCAACTTTATAAAAAGTTACTGAAGTTGAAAGTACTAGTAACAAAGGAGTTAGTCCCAAGTGGCCCTACCTGTTACTTCCCCAAAGATCTAAAATGCTGTTTGGAAGCTTTGCCCTGGACATGGACGTTGAGCATTGTATGCCTATGTGATCCACTAGGTGGTGCTAATGGCCTGATCTGAGCCAGGGCACTTTTTCCAGCGAGGTAAAATGCTAAGTAAACCTCACTTTGAATAGATATTTTTACACATGTAAATCCAAACAAGTAAATCCCAATTACTAACAACTGTTCTTGAAAACATAAAGGAAAAACACTGCTTTAGGTTAAGAATAGTCATGGGCCTTTTCCTTCCTAAATTATTTGTAATTAGCTACTTTCCCAAGGAAAGAATTCAGGTATAATTCTGCAGAAACTGTCCTACCATTTTTATCTTCAAAAAAGGCTGTAGTGTAAGTGAAATCCTCTAAACTAAAAAGTCACCAGTCCTGGAGGAGTGACAATATGGAGAAGTGCTTTGTAGAGCAAGACAGGATTTTTCTTCCAAACCCAGGCATGTTCAGGCAAGAACATAAAACGACAGCCAGCTGCAGGGGAAAAAAATTCCCTTGCTGGTCCAGATCAACAAACAACTAAATCACTCAACTAAAGGGCTCCTTTCCTAACCTGTCTCATATGGTCAGAAACTTAAAGAGAAAAGTCTGGTCTGAGTTAACTGTTCGAAGACCAGCAGCTCACCAGCCCGCATGTAATCCTATGTCAACATGAGACATAAAGGAAGATTCAAGTAAGTCACACATCCTCTGAATTGGATTATGGGAGAAAATAGTTCTAATTTGTAAATGTTAAAAGCACCCTTAAATAACTCACTGACTTGTATGACTAAACACACAAGCTAGCTTTTATTGTCTTTGTCCCTTAAGGAAGCTGGCATGGTGTTGGGCAGCACCCTGGCAACAGCATGCCAGTGCGCCCCTATAAAGTAAGGTCAAAATAATACTTGTTCCAACTCTTAGTCATACCTCTGCCTGCTGTGATTTCCACTGAAGAATTTCCAGTTCTTCAGTTTCCATTCTATAACTCACGACACCGCCTTTGTGAATGGCTGCACCCAAAAGTTTGGCGCCTGGAGGATTTTTTTTTTATAGACTAGATCATATTTAAGTAAAGATATCCGCTTCACCTCCTAGTTGCCAAAAGTCTCATTATTATCAGTAAAAGGAGAAATTAACAAATAAACAGGAAAAATACACAGACAGGTATTGGTAATTATTGTTCTTGAGCAAGTAGTGGATTCATTGTCTATTATACTATTAAAAGCATAAATAAACAATTAAAATAAAGAGCCATTCATGAAACCATGACAATAATATTTTATGAACCAAGGACTATGGTTAATCCAATTCTGCTCACTTCAATAAATAAAACAAATCAAAGACAGCTTAACTTATTGCACATCAGTGTGTCTCCATGCCTTGCTTGCCCTTTGCCCCATCTCAGTCCTGAATGATAACTTGGCAAAGACATTTCAGAATCAATATATCTATCTAGTCTTCTACTTCGGTGGCAACATGAGTGGGAGCAAGTCATGCTGATGATCTTATAAGGTTTCAGGTCACAGCAAGGAGACAGGTGCCTCCTTCCTAAGGAATAAAGGTGTGCATGTGTCAGGAGAGACATCAAAAGTGTCCTTGGAGAACATGAGTTCAAGGTCAGGAGCTTCCAAAGCAGCACATTAAGTGAAGGAGCCAGGTGAAAGTCAGGGATCCCACATGGGGTCAGGACAGAAAAGAACAGACACAGGATACCCTCCCTGCCGGAGACCCTCCACAGCCAGACCCAAAAAATGCAATGGCAAAATCTTGGGACCAAGTGACAGGGAGACACAGCTCACAAGATGAGAAAAAGTCTCTTGTTTTGCTTAAGGTACACAAGCCAACATTTTCTATATAAATCCTTGAGGTTAAAGGGCTTGTTAAAACTAAGGAGCATGCTTTAATTCTTTTTGTAAGTGCAGAGTGCTAGGCACAATTTAGTGCCTTTGATTTATTTATTCATCAAACATTTACCTACATTGTTCTTGGCATCAGGGTCACTGAGGGAAAAAGGGACGGAGAACCAGAAGTTAAAGAGCCACAGACAGAATGAGCTCTGAATGTGACTTTTATATGTCTGGTCAGATCCTTTCCTCTCGATATTTTCCTTTCTGTCCTTAAGTGTTTAATATCATGTGTCTCAAAAAAAGTCTACTGAATTAGGAAGTTCTGGTTAATTTAGGATCTAGTTCATCTAGTTCATTTTCTGTTCTATACTTCTGTCAAGTGCAAAAGCCTAAAACTCCTGTCTTCATTACACTGTGCTTCTGCCAGTAGGGTACCTATCTCCTTCTCAGAGTCTAAAATGCTATGGATGCTAATGATGCTGATTCCTCAGAATTCAAACCAAAGCATTAGCAAGACCCTGGAAGTGTGCAAAGAATAGCAGCCAGTAGGGAATTTCCATCCTGACAAACAAATTTACCATAGACCTTAGCCCGCTCTCTTACCAGGTTAAGGGTAATCCTTTGATGGGATTGTTAAAGAGAAATCAAATAAATTGGAGGCCATTCAAAGGCAGGGACTATGTTCTTAACTTCTTTGTAATTCCCCATGCTAGCCTAGACCAATGCTTGGTTGACAGTTATTCCTTGATTAACAATTAGCTTTTGTTACTTTATTCCTTTTATGTGCTTTTCAAACAAAACAATGGGCAGTGTAGCGAGGGTTTCGTGAGGAACAGGATATTCTTGACACACTTTCCTGGAATGTCAAATTTGCTCAAAGATCGAGAGGCATACATAAGACATTATGCTTATATATATTTTTTAAACTAGAGTACAACAGTCAACATGAATTTTGAAGATAAAATATGCAAATCAAAGACAACTGTGCTTGCAGCTGGGCACTGGAAGGCACAGTCTCAGCCCCAAGGCAACGCACACTCACTCTTGCTCTTCAGTGGACAGGTCTGTGCCGCGCGCTGTGGGATGCCTGGTTACGCATGCGCCTGCACATGCACGCACATGCGCACACACACGCACACCTCACGCACGCGCACACGCCTGCGCAAATGCACCCGCACTCGCGCATGCACGTGCCCCCGCACAAACGCACCCCACACCTGCATGCACACATACACCGGCACACACGCATCTGCACTCTCGCACGCACAATTTGCTTGCCCCCTCCTTCCCAAAAAGCATAGATTTAAACCCAGAAAATCTATTTTTGGAAACTTCCTTAATAAATAAAATATATACGAGTATATCTATATATGCAAATATATATGATTACAGCTGTGCATCTAGGATTGTTTTTATAAAAATGAAAAGTACTGGACATTGTAAACGTTTCTCCTTCAGACACTTGTAAAATAAATTATAGAATAGACAATGAGTTTTCTTAAATAATTGTGTGAATCTTCATTTATTGACATTAAAAACATCCACAGTATACTAAATAAGTACATTTGAAATAAAGTATGAACAGCATGGCCTCAATTTGGTTAAAAATAATGCATATGTATGTGTGTGACCATGTATGTATATTCAGGAAAAAAATCTGGAAGGATATGCAACAAAATAATTATTATTTCTGAGTGGTAAAATTACAGGAAGTTTTTCTTTATTGTGCTTTTCTATAAATTTTTAATTTTTAACATAAAAATGTATCAATTTAAAAATAATGTTCATTAAAGAAATTTATATGATACAATATATAAAGAAAAAAGTAAAATAATAATTTAAAATTCTTGCAATCCAAAAATTACCATTTATTAAATTAAATGACCATAATTCCAAATATATAAGCACCTTCCTAGATATCCTATATGCATAAATACACATAAACAGGTAAATTGGATAAATGATAGATATATAAGCAGATTGATTAGAAATTACCAAATAGAATCAGAATGTACATGCTATATTTTTACAAAAAGTATTCATTAAATCTATCATTGATTTTCAAAGAAGAAAAAACTGAAGCACACTAAAATATGCTGAACTTCAACTAAATATTTGATCATTATAAAATATATTGTTTCCTAAAGGATTATTCCTCTTTCTCCAAGGTTACAAAAAATAAAAACTAAAATCTTTAGCATGTGTCCTGCCACCTCCTCCTGACTAACCCTTCCTCTGTGTTCTGGATCCCTCATCCTCCTGCCTTCCTAGGAACCTTAGACCCTCACCTTAGACCCTCACCTTAGACCCTTCCTTAGGAACCTTAGAACCTTGTCTCCTGTCACTCACAAATCTTCGAACTCTTCACCCTCATCTCAGACTGGAGTTTCCACAACCAACTCAAACTTGACAGGTTCAAAAGTGAGCTCATAATCTTTCATTACAGACCTGCTCCTCTTCTTCAGTTCCCAGCTTCTCTAAACATCAACAACCAGTTGTTTACAGTCAGATACTTGGAAATCCTCTTAAATTGTGTACATTCCTTCTAATTCAAAAGAATATATGCACCGTATGTCCACTGCAGCATTATTTACAATAGCCAAGATATGGAAGCGACCCCAGTGCCCTCCAACATGCGTTGGTCTAAGCTCAAACACAAGTGATTCTGGTTTCCCTGTGCCTATCTAAAATCCTGTGCCTGTGCTTCTAAAAAAATACATTTGGAATGACTGAACATATTTTGAATGACTGAATTAAGACTACAGAAGGAGAATTTGGCTTTACAGAGAGAGAAACAGTCATACAAACTAAAAATACCTCAATTTTAGGGAATGGAGGAGGGATAAAAGAATATGTATCCTGTCTTGGTTAGTTCTGGACAGAAAATAATAGGTTTAATTATTTGGATAGCCAATATCTGACTATTTTTTTACCTACAAAGATGATAATTTCATACAGGTCAAATTAATATATTCTATTGGTTTGACATACGTTAAAAAAAACTACAAAATCTGAAGAGACTAGTAGCTGGATACCAGAGATCAAGGACTAGATGGAGCCAGACCACTGAAGCTGAACCTCTTTGTGTGGCCTTTAATTTGCTAATTTTAAGAAGTGAATCAAGTATATATCTCCATGCATAGATACGGCTGAAACAATTAAAGTTAAACCACTTTTAGAGGAAACATGCCCTCTCCAGCTACAGCCCTACTACTTTCTCTGGCCTCATATGCCTCCCTGTTCGTATATTTATGCCACCAGTCTAGCACCTTCAAAGCATTTGAGATTGAAACCCTCAATTAGGAACCGTACCTGTTTTTTCCTGCCCCAGAAAGAAAAACGTGTACTGCATTAGTCTAAGCTCAAACACAAGTGATTCTGGTTTCCCTGTGCCTGGCCAGAGAGGAAGCCTGACAGTCTCCTCTAAAAGACAACCCTTCATTTTTGAAAGGTATCTGAGAAAGGAGGCATCTCTGGGACCACAAACAGTGCCTTATTAACATATAAAATGCTCACAAAAACCTCATATGCCAACTGGTGTTTAATAATTACTTTCAAGATTATTCACAGTGACATTAAAGGAAGGATTCAGTTTCCTTATGTGAATAAACAAGTCCAGTTTTTATGGCCTCTTCATTAAAGTTTCTGTCCTCCTACTATATGTATTAAGAACTGCAGGAAATGCAGAGAGAATTAAAATATACTTTACTTCATATTTTACCTGTAACAAAACCACTAAATTGAATGGACGCTAGCAATCAAATAAATTTTATGAAGTTACATATTGGTCCTAAATTTTCTTTATTCATCTCTTATTGTTAACAGGGCTGACCTTTCTCTATAGGTAGTATGTTTTACAAAATAAACTGGAATGCTGAGGGAAAAAAAAAAAAAAAACTAGGGAAATTAGGCATTAACCAAACTGGATCATTTACATTCCTTTCATCCACCAATGGTGTTCCACCTGAAATGTTCATTTGTATAAAATACTGTGCCCAGAATGGTACCCTGTGGAGCAGAACTCTTTTCTGTCTTACTCACTGTTACTTTTCTAGTACCTAGACTGTAAGCATTCAGAAAATATTTGTTGAATGAGTTAATTAATGAAAAAGTTGTCATCAGTTGTCTATCCAGACAAAACATCCATCTATAGAAAATTTGACAGTCATATTTGATATTTTGAGATCTCCCAACATAGCCTCCTAGGTAACTACAGAACTGAAAAGCTACTTTTGGCCCCAGTCCTGATTTGGATTGAAGACAATGGTTTCCAGACTTTAACATGCATCAGAATCATCTGAAGGACTGGTCGAATGCAGGCTGCTGGACCCAGCCCTAGAGTTCCTGTTCTCTAGGGCTGGGTAGGGCCGGAGAATCTGCATTTCTAACCAGAGGCTGCTGGTCCAGAAACCACGTCTGGAGAACTGTGAAGTAAGAGGACCATGCTACTTGGTAAGAATAGCTTTTTATTTTGTTACACTTCCTGCAAAAATCGTGTTTACAAGCAGATTTCTTGTACATGTAACATAATCTTATCAGTTCTCTGGAATTCACATTGTCTCCATTATTTTGTACGGTATCTAACAGTAAATCTTCCTACTCCAGTTAGAACCTGTCAAATAGGTGGCAAGAAGAAATTCTGCAAGCACACCATTCTTGATACTACAAGATTGTCCAAACAATCCCACTTCAAATTTGCTTTGCTAGGCATTAGTGCTCAGACTGCGTTTGTCCTCTACACTAGAGACATTGTCTGGATAACGTGTCAGTAAAAGCATTAAAAACTGAGGTGCATTAATAGTTAATGCCTCCAAAAAGCAACAAGCCATATGGACAAAACCTTGGCACATTGGTAAAAACTACATTTATAGTAATATTTTTAAAGTTTCTAGCTTCATCTTTGGAGTATGGCCAGTGAAACATACTTATCTTTGTTAAGGGTTTTGCAGATGCCTCAGAAAGGCTAAATAATATTCATCTTTTAATAAAAGCACAACCTCTTGCAGGTTTTAGAAGTATGAACTTATTAATGTTTTTTTAAACAAATTAGTGTTAAATAGAGAGTAGAATCCTTAGCTGCTTTAGTGGAAAGTTTAGCAAGAATTAAGGAACAATAGCCTAGTAGATTTACTAACCTGTACCTTTCTCTCAAAGGTACCACTTTCCTTAGAAGCTTTACATTTGTCAATAGACAAGTAAAATAGAGAGGTGAATGTTTGATCTGGTTACTCAACAGAACCTCCAAAATTGTTCATGGTGGGGGTGGAGATGGGAGAATATCTGAAGGAAGGAAATCACTCTGCTTTTCTCCTCGAAATATCTCCTGGAAGGGCCAGACCTCTGCATTAGCCACGCCAGCACCTGCTCCCGGAGTATCCCTTCCTTCCTGGGGGGAGTACTAAGCAAGAAATGATTTACTTCAAAGGCTCCCACAGTTGAGTATCTACCTGGTTTGAGTTGCACATCCAATTAGAAAGCAGGTTTAGGGCAAGTGCAAGCATCTGAGGACAGCACAGGAAGGCTTTTTGACAGCCCCTGGGTTGGAGATTTTCTCAAAAAGATTTACAAGATGCCAAGTTAATCTTGAGGTTTCTTGCCTCACCTCCTTTTATGTCCCTTCCTGAGCATTCTTGTGTAAACTTGTCCTCAGGATGTCTTTTTGCCTCTTATAAACTCCAACCTCTGGGTAGCCTTGGCACTTCTGCTGTACCCTGAGGCTCCTGAATTACTTGCCCATTTCCACATTTTTATGCTTTAAAAACCTTCCTTTGAGGCAGGAATGCAAGTTTTCCTTTCTGGGTCAGGCAGAGAAAGTGGTAATTTCCAGGCCAAGCAAGTTTTCACTAAGGCTATATCTTCTTATTCTAAGAAGACCTTCCTCCCCTCTGGAAACAAGAAAATGAACTACCTTGACAATTAATTACCGAGCAAGGGCCAAGGGCCAAGTGAGAGATTCAACCTTTGAAGAACCAGTTCCCAGACCATCTTGATTCAGAGCAAAGCCCCGAGCTCAATCCAGAGGAGAAAACCAGCCAGCACACACTGCTGCACATGGCCCCTCTCCGGGTGTTACCAGCCCCCCAGGTCGGTCTTTGTCTGCTTGGAGAGCTCTAGCGAAATCCCGTGGACTGATGTATTAAACAACACAAATTTCTTTCTTTTTTCTTTCTTTCTTTTTTTTTTTTGCAAAATGGATAGGCCAAAATTTTCCAAATCTTTAAGTTCTGACTGTGGAATTATTTAACAATTCCTTTTTCAATTCATCTCTCTTTTCTCTCACTTTCCTATAACCAAGTCACTTTTTTAACACTTTGCTTAGAAATCTCCTCAGCTAAATGTCCAGTTTCATTACTTATGAGTCCTACCTTCCATAAAATACTAGAACATGAACACAGCCCAGCCAGTTCTTTGCTACTTTATAACAAGGATTGCCTTTCCTCCAATCTCCTATAACAAGTTACTCATTTCCATCGGACCCCTCACCAGAATGGTCTTTAATGTTCTCATTTCTGCCAACATTATTTATGTATTCCCTAAGAAGATGGAGGCTTTCCTCCAGCTCGCCTTTATTCTGTCTGAATTCTCACCAGAATTTCCCTTAATGCCCATACTTCCCACATGCACCTCAAAATTCTCCCAGTTTCTACCCATTACCCAGTTCCAAAGCCACCTCCACGTATTTAGATACTTGTTACAGCAGCACCTCACTTCCCCATCCCACCACCACCTCTACCTCCAGCACCACTTCTCCCTCCAAAGTCCCACCAGCTAGATTAGAATGTCACACTATTGTTCCTCTTTCTGCGGCCCCAAATAACAAAAGTTGCTCATTTACCTAGGAAATATCCTTGTCTTTTCCTTTTCCAATCTAAATACTTTTCTGCTTTTATCTTAACTCTTTAGCTTGAAATTTTGCTTATGTTGGCCTCATAGATTCCCCCCCTTTCCTTCCATTTGTTAATTATTGACCACCTTGTCAGAGACCTTTTTCTTGCTTGCCTCTTAAATTTCTACATCTCCCAGGTGTATTTTCTTGGCTCATATCTTTTCATGCTAGGGGCTAATGATTTTCCTTTGATGAGTTAAGAATAGGAAAGAAAGGAAGCATTTTTTTTCAGTCTGTTGAGATCTTGCTTCCAGGTATATCCTCTTTTTGGCTCAAATAAATTTTTATTAAAGAAAAAGAACAAGAAAAAAGCTATGGAAGTCTCTTCAGAACATATAGTTATTGAATATATTTTTAAAGTCTATTGTGTCCCAGGCACTGTTCTAGTTGCTGAGAATGTAACAGAGAACAAATCAGACAAGATCCCTGTTCTCATGGGGAAGACAGACAACAAGTAAGTAAGTTTAAATATATATATAAATATGATTTCAAGTAGTGATAATTGCCATGAAGAAAAATAAAACAGAGTAGGAGAGTCATGGAGAAGAAAGACCTCTCTGAGACATATTTGACCAGATGTTATTTAAAGCCATGACTCTGGATGAGATCACCTAGGGAGGAGAGAAAATAGAGAAGAGAAAGCTAAGGACTCAGCTCTGAGACATTTCACCCTTTCAATTTCAGTAAAAATAGAAAGATCCAGTGAAGGAACTGAAAAGGAAGCAGCAGGTGAAATAAGAAAATATAAGATTCTGGAACCAAACAACTACAAAAAAAAGGAAAGAGAGTGATCAACTATGTCACATACTGTTGAGAGGATGACTAAGATGAAGTTCAAGAATTGTTTATTGAATCTGGCAAGAAAGAGATCTTTGCCAACCGTAAGATTGGTTTTAGTGGAATCAGAGGACAAGAGCCTGACTGGAGTGTGTTCCAGGAATAACAGGAGGTGAGAGAGTGACTATAGACAACTCTTACAAGAGAACTGCTATAAAGGAGAGCAGAGAAATGGGAAGAGGGATAGTGGGATGGGAATGTGGGGTCATAAGAGACCTTACACAGATGGAGCATATTACAGCACGGGGATGGGGATAATGAGTAAAAAGTAAAGCTGAGCTGCAAAAGAGAAAATGGATGATTGCAAAAGCAAAGTCCTTGAGTAGAAGAGAGGGGACAAGATACCCTGTATCTAACTAGGGTTATATAGGAGCTGGAGCAGTTTACCTGTTGCAACAGGAATGAAAGCAAAGTGTGTATACAGACAGATGCTGAGTAACTGATAGATTTGATGGTGAGAATGTAGCGTGCTCTCACAATCATTCCTGGTTTCTCAGTTAATTAGTTGTGAAGTCTTCAAAGCATGGGGAGAGATTAAGAGTTGTTAGAAGTTTGAGAAGTAAGATTGCTGCACTGCCATGGAAAGATGACTTAAAAATATATGGTCATAGATTTAAAGTCAGGCCAGTCAGCACAGCTGGATGTTTTCCTCTAGCTACATACAGCTGAACTGTGAAGTTCTACCTTTCCTCTACATCCTCTTTCTGAGTGACTTCATCCAAATCCATGACTTAGCCAACATTTATGTCTCATGATTCACCAATCTGTATCTCCAGCCCAAACCTATATTTAGAATTACAAACTGATGTCTACTAGATTTCTCAACTTAAACTCTCCACATACCTTTTAAATCCAACATACCCAAAACTAAAACAGCATTTATTTTTATTGTATTTTTCCACTACCATTTATCCCCCTATACCATTTATCCCCAGCTCTTCCACCTCCACCCACCCACCCCTCCCTGCAAGCACCACACTGTTGTCCAGGTCCATGAGTTCTTTCTCTTTTTTCTTTTGCTCTACCTATTATTCCTATAAGCCTTAGTTCTGCTAGTGACCCACCACATGTCTAATGCCTAAGGGAAGAAGTGACAGTCCCTGCTACATTTCTTCCTTGCACGCTCCATTCTTGACCCCAAGTCAGTCAGAAAATCTTATAGATCTTAACCTTCCTCACATCTCGCACATGAGTTCCCTCTAATTTCACTGCCATTTGCCTAAATTCAGTCTTTATCAGTTTTCGTCTAGGCTAACAATGCAGCAACCTCCTGTTGCTTTGGTGTCGGCCTATCCCCACTACACTCCATCTTCCACACTGCTTCCAGGCTTCTCTTTGGAAAATGAAAATCTCACCACCTCACTCACCTACTTAAAATATTTCAAAAGTTCTCCTTAATTCAAAAAATAAAATTCACTTCAAGGTATGAGCCTTACTATCCTTTAGTCTAATATCCTTCCAATTTGCCTCATGGTTTTTTCTTTCAGCCATTCCAAACTGCTTGCAGTTTGTGTCACATTTATGTATCTTCAAGCAGAGACTTCGTTTGAGAAACCTCCTCATTTGCTATTATAATGAGCTCTTGGACCTTCCTCTATACTCCATCCTACTATTTATGCAAGCAAACTTCTTATATACTCTCGAAGTACCCTATATTTATATGCACTTATCACACTGATTTCATGTGACCCCACATCTCTTCCAGCTACCTTCCCATTTCTCTGCTATCCTTTGTAGCAAAGCCCCATCAGAAATTGTCAATATTCACTGTTACCCCTTCCTTTTATCCCTTTATCTCTGGAACACATTTAAATTGGTCTTTTCACCAATTCTAGCTATTCTCAGCTATTCTAGCAAAATAGCTCTTGACAAAGTCACAAATGTCTTCAACATTGCCATAAAAATTAGTGAGTCCTTAATCCCCATCTTACTGACCTCTTACAGTTGCAACATTAATCACTCCTTTCTTCCTGAAAGATTTTCTCCTCTTGGCTGCTAGGCACTACTTTTTCTTGGTTCTCCTCCTAGCTCACTGCAGCTATTTACTACACCATCCTCTTTGCTGCTGTTTCTGGGCGGTGCAATCTCTAAAACCTGGAGTGCTCTTTTCTAGGCTCTATCTACTTACTTTCTAGGTAATAATATCAATTTCATAGCTTTAAATACCACCTATGAAGTTAATAGTGCCCAAATAAGTATTCTAGCCCAAGCCTCTACCTTGAACTCTAGAGTAGAATACACAACTGCCAACTTAACACATACCTCTGACTGTCCATAGGCAGCTTACCAAATTTCTTCAGCAATCTTTCCCTTTTCAGTAAATGGCAATTTCACCCTTCCACTTTCTTAAGCCAAAAACCTTGGAGTCACACTTGACCTTTTTCTTTCTCTCCCACCTCACATTCAATCCAGCAGCAAATCTTGTAAGATCTGCCTTCAGAATATATCCAACAATCCAGCCACTTTCTACTCATCGCCCTGACCAGCCCCATTTTCTCTCACCTGGATTACTGTAACAGTCCCCACAACAGATTCTACCCTTGTCTCCCTTTATACAATAGCCAGAGTGATTTATGTCTCTGCTCAAAATCCCCAAGTCATTCCCACATAGGAGGCATTACAATGGTTTACAAGACTCACACAATCTGTCCCCACTCCCACCTTCTTTACACTCATCTCCAACACTCTCCTGAAAACTCTGCCCCAACTACACTGGCCAAGCATGAGCCACACCCTTTATACCTTATGTTTTCTCTGCCTAGTATGTTCTTCCCTGGAGATAGCCACATGCTTACTCCCACCCTTCCTTCACATCTCTGCCACTCTCTCGGAGAAACCTTGTCTGACTATTTTTCAATTGTACTGATCACTGTCACTTACATTGTTTATTTATTGGTTTATCTTCTGCCTTATTCCATGATACTGTAAGCTCTATCAGGACAAGTACTATATTTTATTCACTACTATATCACCAACACTAGAATAATGCCAAGCATTAGATTGATGTTCAATAATAAATCGAATGGATTTAAATATCGGTTTACTTATGTGTCTCCCCCACCAGAATCTATGTTGTTTTTTTTTTAAAGAAGGACGATATCATAGGCAACTTTAAACCCCCTTTGCCTAACAAAAGCCCAGTAAGTGTTCAATCTATTCATGAATAAATGAGTGAATCAGTAAATAACTGAACTGCAAGCATGAGGATGACGAGAGCCCTCAGGAAAGATGGTTAACAAAAAGTTGCCACTATAAGCTGAGTAAAAAGAGAAAATCTACTCCTGCGAGAATCTGGGCTCCAGAGGTGGCAGGAGACTCAAGCCAGCTTCTTAGAGCTTTTTGCCCCTTTGGCCAAGGTGATGGTTTCAGCCGTGGATCTCCATCAGAGCCATGGCTTCTGGACAAAGACAAGTGCCCTGTCTACTAGAACACAGCTGAGAGGGTGTGGGGTTATTGCAACCACCTTGCTCCCACATGAAATTTGAAACTGAGGAAAATACCACAGACAACAGAAGCAATAAATAGAGAAACCAAATCCTGAAGGCACTGCTTAAACTCCACATTCAGTACTTCTTGCATATCTATCCCCTACAGTTTTAAGTTATAGGAGTGGATACTTTTCTTTTCTTTTCTTTTCTTTTCTTTTTTTTGCTTGAATTGCTTTGAATTTGGTTTTCCATCACTTGCTACAGAAAAAAAATCTTGATTGATTCAGGATCATTAAAAAATTAGATTCCAGTGCCCCAGTGCCAGATGTTCTAATTGCTTGTGATCTGTATTTTAACAAGGTCCCCGGAAGTATCCATCAGGTTCTGATTTACAAGCAGCAAACCAAAGTCTAGCAGAACCCAAGCAAAAAGAACCCATTAAAATGGCATTAGGAAACATAAAATAATTAAAATAAAATAAAAATAAAATAAAATAAATGACATTAGGCAGCTTACAAAATAAATAGGAGGGCTGGAAAGCCAAGCTTGAAGCTACATGGCAAGGAATAAAGCCCCAAATCATCCTGCCAAACTTGTCCAGTGAGGCAGTCTCTGAGGTTGCCAAGGACACTAAACACTATGACTTGCACATCTGCTCCCAGGAACTCAGTCTTGGAGAAACCACCATCACCTGTAGCACTGCTGCCTCTGCTACCCTATAGATTCAGTCTTGTCGCAACTGCTACTGCAAACCAGTCCACTGCCACCACCAAGCTTGATTTTGCTATTACTGCTAATGCTACTAGAAAGCCAGGAAGATTTTTCTGTGATACCTTCTCCTTTGGATCACTAGCTCCTCTGCTTGATATTTTCAAATTCTAGAAAAGAAAATAGGTTCTGCCTTACAATCATACTCATAAATTGGGGAAGGCTCCAATTATGCATTTCACTTAACCCTGGTCTGAGAATGGAATATAGAAACAACCAACCACATAGAATCAACCAAAAGAAATCTGTTATTCTGCCCAGGAGCAAGCCATGAGGAGGCCCGTTCTTTGCCTGGAGATTTGGAGTTTAATTTATGAAACTGGTATTGTTTTCCTCTTTCTTATGTCAAAGGACATTTTTAAAATTTCTGCTCAGACATATGAAGTATACCATTTTGATCAAACTGTTAAAACAACCCAGACTTACAAGTAATTTTAGTAATTTTTTCACTGAATTTCTCAGTGAACTTATGGCCCAGACAACCCAATGATCTAGTGCCCACATGCTAAAGATTAGATCTACCTGAAAGAAAATTATTTTAATCACATGTAATTTGACATAGTTTGTGGCATGTATACCAAAATATTGGTAAGGAGAATTCTCTATAATCTTACCTTGGAAATAAACATCAAAGATTTTTCTCTATAACCTCTTTTCTTCATTATGAGAGTAGAAGGTTTTCCTTTCCTTCCACATGGAAATTTGTTTACAGCAGTACTGTTCAAATTATTCTAGACAAACAATTGGTCCAATCTCTAATGATCCATTGCTTAGCTCTACTACCCATGTTCCATCATGGTTTCTGGCATAACTCTGGAAAAATGAGTTACACTTCTTCATTAAACTCAAGAAAGAACCCTGCTTCTTTCATCGTGTGACCTGGTACCCCCTATTAGCTTTAGGACAAAGATGTGGTGAAAATTCTCAGGTAATTGGTCAGATCAAGAATGAAGACTTTTCTGACTTTCTTGCCACAACAAACTGTTTCTCGGTGTATCACCAGGACAGCTAACAAGGTCCCAGCAGAGAAGTCATCTTCTCCCAACCCCTGTCATGCATGCTGACTAGTAACCTGCAGGCACTTTCTTGATCATTGACAGTGCTTTTGACTCAGACTTAGGCCTCCACCCTACACCTAATTTGTATACTGCCATAGTACCATTGGTGGAAGCTGTTGCAATCCACCTTTCCCCTTTGACAGTTTGTTTCAGTGGCTCCCACACACAGCTAAGGCTCTGAGTCATTGTCTGTCTGTTTTTCCATTGCATAACCTCAGGGAAGGGCTTTGCAAGTGTTTGATGATTGAGCTTTCACCTGCACCTTGGTTGGATCCCCTTGGAAAACTGCTAGGAGGTATTCCTCCCAAGCACTGAGCCTGTGCCAGCTCTCTTTGCTCATCTCTGCTCTCTGACTTCTAAGCCTTTCCCCAGTTGCCTGTTTTGTTCTGCTTAGGTACTTCATGTGCAATTAGATTTGTACTGTTCTTTTCTGGTTGCAAAAGCAGCTGTAGGGCTCTTTTATCCAAAGACCTGAACCTTCTTTAAAAGCTACAGAAGGCTCTGGTTCATAAGCCTTGAATCTCCTTTACAGTGAACACATTTCATGCCCTGCTTTAATCAAACTGCAGGTACATTAGATTTATTAACTTGTAGAGATAGAAGGCTTTAAGAGACTTTCTAGTTATTCTCCTTCACAAGTAAACTGAGGTTCAGAGAGGTAAATTCTTTTTAAAGACAAATAGCTATTCTTTTTGTCCATATGTAAACTTTCTATTAAAAATAATCTTTTCTAACCATTATGCTGTATACCTGAAACCAATACAAAATAATATTGAATGTAACCTGAAATTGAAAAAAATAATAATAATCTTTGCATGTAGTTACTTAATGAGTGATTTAATGGGAGAAAAGGAGGTAGGGGGATAAACAGTAATGCCTACACAATGGTGTGGTAGGTTGAATAATACCCCCCCAAAGATGTCCATATCCTAATCCATAGAACTTGTAAATTTGTTACCCTACATTGCAAAAGAGACTTCATAGATGTGAGGAAGTTAAGGATCTTGACATAGGGGTGATTGTTCCAGACTATTTGGGTGGACCCAGTGTAACTACAAGAGTCCTTATAACTGAAAGAGGGAGGCAAAAGAGAATCAGAGAAGATATGATGACAGAAAGAAGGTTGGAGGGATGTGATATGAGGACTCAACCTACCATTGCTGGCTTTGAACATGGAAAGGAAACATGAGCCAAGAAACTCTGGCAGCCCCTGTAAGACAGAAAGGACAGGGAATGGATTGTCCCCTGGAGCCTCCAGGAGGACTGCAATCCTGATGACACTTTTACTCTAGCTCAATGAAACTTGTTTCGGACTTTTGACTTCCAAAGATTATAAATGTGTTGTTTAAGCCCGCTAAAATTTGTTGTGATTAGTTACAACAGCATTTGCTGTAATTTGTTACAGTGGGAATTAATATAAATTTTGGTACCAGAAGTAGGATGCTACTATAACAAATATCTAAAAATGTGCGAGTGGCTTTGATAGTGGGGAATGGCTAGAGGCCAGAAGAATTTTGAGGAACATTATAGAAAAAGTCTAAATTGCCTTGAACAGACTGTCAGTAAAAATATGGATATTAAGAAGTCTCCTAGTAAGGGCTCAGAGAAAAATGGGGAAAATGTTACTGGAAACTGGAGGACAGAGGAGTCTTGCTCCAGAAAATTCTTGTGGCAGAAAACTTAGGTGAATATTGTCCAGGAGTTATTTGGAAAAATAAATTTGGAAATTATGAGCTTGAATATTTAGCTGAGGAGATTTCCAAGAAAAGTTTTAAAGGGGTGGGTAAGTTTCTTTTTGCTGTAACTAGAGAAAGAAATAGATTGTGGGAAGAACTGTTAAGCAAAAAGGAACTAAGACTTGATACCTTGAGAAATTCTTAGTCTATCTAGACTGCAAAAGATAGTAAAATTAGGAGATTTGCTGTCCAGAAAGTGTGATCTAAAAGAAATCTAAGGATGTGGCTGGACAACCTTTGGCTAGGGTCTTGGATGGGTTAAAAATACCAGAGTATTCAGTCACTCAGAAGTATCTATGAATCCCTTTGATTTATGAATCCCCTCAGCCATTTCAGCAGAAGTCAGGAATAGAAATGAGGTTACCCAAAAAAGATCTGTGGAGAACGTTTTTATACAATGGAGTAAATCCCATGATGCATATGGGAGACCCACAAGATTCTTGAGAATGCCATATCAACAGAAATGCTACCAGCTTGGACTTAAAGAGACAGAGAAAGTGTGAAAATGAAAGAAAACTGTCATGCTGAAAAAACTACTCAGCTACAAATAAGTGCTACCTTTCCAGTAAAAGAAGGGATGGTTCCAAGGGCAAAGATCCAAACCTAGAGGGCATAGCCATGAGCCCAGAGGTAGAACCGTGGACAACAAAGGATTATTGCTAGGCTTTCATGTTTGCCTGCTTGGGTTTTTAAATTATTTAGGATCTGTTCCATTTTCACCCCTTTTAAAAGAAAAAGTATATATTCTTACATATCTGGTATCCTATGCTTACCCCAATTTGAAAGTAGATTAATTGTTTACTTGTTTCACAGAAACACAGTTGGAGAGAAAGTTTTCTCTAGAATGGATCATACCCAAAATTCCATCCATACCTGATTTAGTAAATTCAGATGATCAGATTTGTGACACTTGAGGTGATAAAATTTAGATGAGATTTTAGATTTGAGTTAATGCCATAAGAGTTTATAACTTTAGGGACCTTGGGATAGGATTGATGTATTTTGCAAATTAAATGAATATGAATCTTTAAGGACCATTGATAGGATCATGGTAGATGGAATTATGCCCCCTAAACATGTACACATTCTAATCTCCAGAACCTATAGTATGTTACTTTACATGGCAAAAGAAACTCTACAGATGTAATTAAAGTTAAAGATCTTAAAATGGGGAGACTACTCTGAAATATTTGGGTGGGCCCAATGGAATAACAAGGGTCCTTAAATGTGAAAGGGAGAGATAGGATAGTCAAAGTCAGAGAAGATGTGAGAACAGAAATAATGTTGGGGTGATGGGATGTGAGGACTCAACCTTCTGTTGCTGGCTTTGAAGAGGAAGGTGAACACACACCAGGGAATGTGGGAAGACTCTATAAACTGAAAAAGGCAAGGAAATGGATTGTTTTCTAGAGAATTCAGAAAAATGCAATCCTGGCAATATTTTAGCCTATTTTATAGTTAAAACCCACATTAGAATTCTGAACTCCAGAACTATAAGATAGTAAATTTGTGTTCTTTTAAGCCACCAAATTTGTGGTAAATTGCCCCAGCAGAAATAGAAAATTAATACAAATAGTTTTAAAATAAATTTAACAAAAGTAATTTAACATAAAGCAATAGTAATAATGTTTTTGATAATTTTTTATTTTTATTTATTTACATATTTTTAGACAGAGGGGAAGGAAGGGAAAAAGAGAGGGAGAGATACATCAATGTGTGGTTGCCTCTTGTGGACCTCATACTGGGGACCTGGTCTGTAACCCAAGCATGTATCCTGACTGGGAATCGAACCAGTAACCCTTTGGTTCACAGGCTGGTGCTCAATCCTCTGAGTCACAGTAGCCAGTGCCATTTCTGAGGATTTTATATGTGTCAAGCACTGTGCTAAGTTCACAATATCTATTATCTGATTAAATCCTTGGAACAATTCAATAGGAAGATAATACTGTTATCCCTCTGTTATAGTTGAGGAAAGTAAGGCTTAGAGTTTCCCCATTTAGCCAAAGTCATTTGCCAAAGTCATTTTCAAGTGCATACTTTTAACCATTGTGTTATATTTTTCCTTGCAAATATTGTTTGATCTTAGAAAAGAATATCAAAAATCTAATAGTTGACTCTTATTTCAGAATATGATGAATTAACTGAGACTAGATTTAACCTACCATAATCTAAGCAAAATATATGAACTGAACGTTTTCAGTGATTGGACATCAGATGATACAAGATTGTGATCTGCAAGAAAAGGGACACCAAAGAGGACAGCCCTATAATCACCCTGGATTTCTGTCTGTAGACAATTTTTTGACTGTGGTGTGGACAGTAGAATCCCAAGCAGCATGTAACAGTCTTTCTAAATTGAGAGAGACTCAGAATTCAAGGAAACTGAGGGGCAGAGTACCAGAAAGGAGTTTGTGTACCAAGTCTTTGCACAGAAAGACCTGCAGAAATCTGCATAAGGGTACCCTTGAGTCTGTTTCTGAATACCAAATCACATATGGCTAAAGTTAAATGTCATGAAGCAAGGCAAAAAGTGACAAAAGTTCAATAAAGTGAAAATATCTCAGAACTTAAAAAGGACTGGAAGAAGTTTCTGTTTTACCATCAGAGTGGAGAGTCCTTGTTAAAAACCTAAATTTAGTAGAAATGCCATGAAGGTCATATACTAACAGCAGGAGTAAACTAGGCTTAGAATAAAGTCTATTCTAAACTCACCTTAACAAAACTTATAAAGAAATCTCAAAAAGGATTCTGGTGATATGCAAATAACTTATGTGGTTGTCTGAACAAAGCCTAAGAGTTTTAAAGAGTATAACAAAATATAGCATATCATAATGTAAAAATGACAATGTCCAACATCCTGTCAAAAACTACTAGACATGCCAAGAATAATGAAAATGTGACCCATAACAAGAGAAAAAAATGAATCAATTCAAAAAGGTCTAGGAATGATTGAATTAGCATACAAAGAATTTAAAAGAGCTGTTATAAATATATGAAAGTATTTAAGGAAAAACAGAAACCTAACGAAAAGAGAAAATGAATAAATTAAAACAAATTTAAAACAAACTTAACGAAGACATAAAGTGAATAAGTTAAAAACAAAAAAAATGCAGATTCTAAAATGAAAAACTCAGTAGGTGGGAATAAGAGCAGAATAGACACTGCAAAAGAAAAGATCAATAAACCTGAAGATACAGCAATAGAAGCTATTCAAACTAAAGTATAGAAAAAAGAAAAACTAAAAAAATGCACAAAGCATCATTTACCTTTGTGGCAATATTGAGTTATCCAACATATGTGGAATTAAAGTTCAAAAGGGTAAAGGCTTGAAAACACACAGTAAAAAAAACATTCAAATTATGGCCAAAATTTGATGAAAACTTTAAGTTTACATACTCAAGAGTCTTAATAAATACTAAACAAATTAACCTAAAGAAAACTACTCCAAGGCATATCCTACCCAAATAATTAAAAATAAGTGATTAGAAGAAAATATTAAAAATCATCATAGGAAAAAAAGGATGACAAATTATATACAGATGAATAAAGATATGAATTGAAGCAGATATCTTGATCAGAAATAAAATGAAATGCCAACTTTAAATTAAGCTGATGAAAGAAGAAAACTGTCAACCATGTCTTCTACATCCAGCAAAAATGTCCAACAAAAAAAATGAAGGTGAATTCAAGAAGTCTACAGGCAAACAAAAGCTGAAATAATTTCATATGTGGAAGGTCAGCACTACAAGAAGCATTAGAGCCAAAAATAATATCTGATGAGAACTTGGATTCAAGCCAGAAACAAAAAATATCAAAAATGTCAATAGAAAAGATTTTTTCTCTTTTATTACTTTCTTTAAAAGATAATTGAACTGAAACAAAAAATAATAACCATGTATTTGGGGTATATATCATATGTAAAAGTAAATATATATGACAACAATAGCAAAGACAAAAATAGGAAAGAAATAGGATTATACCATTATAAGGGTATTATATGAGAAGTAGTACAATATAACTTGAAGATAGATAATCATAATTTAAAGATGCATATTGGAAATACTAAAGCAATCACTAAAAAAAGCAGAGAATACAGCAAAATGAATATAAAAAATGGAATTTAAAAAAATACAATTAATTCAAAAGAAGGCAGAAAAAAGAAACAGAGAGCATATGAAACAAAAATCAAATAGTACTACAGAACAATACACAGCTTCAGAGACAGATGGGACACCATAAATCACACACACATAATATAAGTTCCAGAAGGATAGGAAAAAGAATAAGGAGCAGAAAGAATATTTGAAGAAATAAATGGCTGAAAACTTCCCAAATCTTTTAAAAGATATGAATCTTCATATCCAAGAGGCTCAACAAATTCCATGTATTATAAACTTCACGTATAAAATAAGACTGTTTCTGAGACACATTATAATCAAACTGTTGAAGCCAAAGGCACAGTCTTGAAAGCAATAAGAGAGAAGTAACTTGTCACATATAAGAGATTCTTAAAAATATTAACAGTTAATTCCTCATCAGAAGCCACAGAGGCCAGACAGCATGGGATGACTTTTTAAAGGACTGAAGAAAAAAAAAATTGTCAACCACAACTATTTTTCAGAAATGAAGCTGAAATTAAGAGAGTCTCAGATAAACAAAAGCTAAATGATCCCTGGCCTGGTGACTCAGTTGGTTGGAGCATCATACACCAAAAGTGTCAGGTTTAAATCCCAGTCAGGACACATACGTAAGTTGCAGGTTTGATCTCCAGTTAGGTGAGTATGAGAGGCAACTGATCAATGTTTCTCTTTCACATTGATCTCTCTCTCTCTCTCTCTCTCAAAAAAATCAATAAACATATCCTCTGGTGATAATTCAAAAAAGAGCTAAAAGGCTTTGTAACTAGTAGACCTGCCCTGCAAAAAATGCTAACGGAATTCTTTCACACTAAAATAAAAGCACATTAGATAGTAACTCAAAGCCACATGAAGAAACAAAGAACTCCAATAAAGTTAACTATTGGGTTGGCTGAAAAGTGTGTATGGTTGTTCCCATAAAATGAAATACATCTTTCATTTTCACCAATAACTTTATTGATTTGGATATTTTGAGTATGTCAGCTATTGCCTGTGTGGTATAACACTGACTGTTCTCACTTTCTCAACTTGATCACTACCTACTTCAACTGGTCTACTCAACCACAGAACATCATTCAGTGAGAAATCTCCAGTACAAAACTTCGCAAACCACCTTTTGACATTTTTAATCAGTCACAGCACGTTCTCCACACACTGCACAAATTGTTTTTTGCATTTCAGTTACATTTTTAACTTTCTTGATATAATCAAGTATAATATGCCAAAAGTGTTGCGTATTTTCTTCCATTTTCAATATTAAAATGGCCGCACAAAAATTCACCAATTTTGATAAGTTTTTTTCAAATGCATGCTGATATGACAGCTGATACAATACAATCTAACAAAATTGTATCAAATGAAGTTAAAGCACTACTAGAGCCATCTTACTGAAAACAACAAATGAAATTTTTGGCCAATCCAATACATAAGTAAATGCAAAAGGCAATATTATTTTATATTTGGTTTGTAACTTTTCTTTTTGTTTTCTATATGACTTAAGGGCCAAATGCATAAAGATAATTATAATTTTCTGTTAATTAGGTAAACAATATATATAAATGTAATTTGTGACAATAACATAAAGGAAGCATAGCTGTATAGGAGCAGATTTTGTATGATATTGAAAATAAATGTTCAGTTCAAGCTAGATTATTCTAAGTGTAGGATTGTTCATTCTGGTAACCACTATAAGAAGAACTAAAAATTGAACTTCCAGCCAAGATGGAGGTGTAGGTGGACACACTGTGCCTCCTTGCACAACCAAGATTAAGGACAACAAAGATTTAGAAACAAAAAAACAACCAGATCTGACAGAAAATTGGACTGTAAGGAAGTTCGACAACCATTCATCCACGCTGGTAGGAGGGGCAGAGTCGGTGGCCCATGGAGAGGGATCACAGCAGGAGACAGTGGTGGATGGCAGTCCTGGGCATGCAGGCGGCCGCTGGCAGACCCTGGGCATGCAAGGTGGCTGGCTGACTGTGGACACACATTTGCATGCAGATAAACCAGGCGAAAATGGGAAGACAGTCCTTGCAACCCAGGGCCCCAGCTCTGGGAAATAAAGCCTAAAAGCACCAATTAAAAACACCTGTGGGGATTGAGGTGCTGGGAGAGACTCCCAGCATCACAGGAGAGTCCATTGGAGAGACCCACAGGGTCCTAGAGTGTACACAGGCCCATCCACCCAGGAGGCAGCACCAGAAGGGCCCAATTTGCTTGTGGGAAATGGCCAAAGGGACTGAAATATGAGAGACAGCTGAGCAAGTGCCATTGTTCCCTCTCTGACCCTGCCCCCACATACAGCATCACAACCCAGTGACTGGGCTGCCCCACACTGGTAAACATCTAAGGCTCCGCCCCTCATACGTAACAAGTGCAACCAGACCCGCCCCCTAAAAAAAAACATGGCTCAAGTGGAAGAACAAATCAAAGCCCCAGAGCCAATACATCTAAGCAACCAAGAGATAGCCAACCTAACAGATGCACAGTTCAAAGCACTGGTGATCAGGATGCTCACAGAATTGGTTGAATTTGGTTGCAAATTAGATGAAAAAATGAAGGCTACACTAAGTGAAATGAAGGAAAATGCACACAGGGAACCAATAGTGATAGGAAGAAAACTGGGACTCAAATCAATGGAGTGGACCAGAAGGAAGAAAGAAACAATCAAACAGAAAACAAGGAAGAAACAAGAATTCAAAAAACACCAAGGAGAGGCTTAGGAACCTCCAGGACATCTTTAAACGTTCCAACATTTGAATTATAGGGGTACAAGAAGGGGAAGAGGAAGAGCAACAAGTGGAAAAGTTATTTGAACAAATAATAAAGGAGAACTTCCCCAATCTGGCAAAGGAAATAGACTTCCGGGAAGTCCAGGAAGCTCAGAGAGTCCCAAAGAAGTTGGACCCAAGGAGGAACACACCAAGGCACATCATAATTCCATTAGCCAAGATTAAAATGAAGGAGAGAATTCTAGAAGCAGCAAGAGATAAGGGGATAGTAACCTACAAAGGAGTTCCCATCAGACTGTCAGCTGATTTCTCAAGAGACCTTCCAGGCAAGAAGGGGCTGGAAAGAAGTATTCCAAGTCATGAAAGGCAAGGACGTACATCCAAGATTGCTCTATCCAGCAAACCTTTCATTTAGAATGGAAGGGCAGATAAAGTGCTTCCCAGATAAGGTCAAGTTAAAAGAGTTCATCATCCCCAAGCCCTTATTATATGAAATGTTAAAGGGACTTATCTTAGAAACAGAAGATAAAAAATATGAACAGTAAAAAGACAGCAAACTCACAGATATTAACAACCACACCTAAAACAAAAGCAAACTAAGCAAACAAGTAAAACAGGAGCAGAACCACAGAAATGGAGATCACATGGAGGGTTAGCAACAGGGGAGTGGGAGGAGGAGAGAGTGGGGAAAGGTACAGAGAATAAGTAGCATAGATGGTAGGTAAAAAATAGGGAGGAGGCAAGAATAGTGTGGGAAATATAGAAGCTAAAGAACTTATGACACATGGATGTGAACTAAAGAGGGGAATGTGGGTGGGAGGGGGTGTGCAGGGTGGGGGGAAATGAGACAACTGTAATAGCATAATCAATAAAATAAAATTTAATTTAAAAAAGAACTAAAAGTCTATACAAAAGAGGAAATTAGAAGAGAATCAAAACAATACACTAGAAAAAATCAAACACATACAAAGGCAATATTGGAGGAACTTGGGAACTAAAATGATATAATGTATAAAAAATAGAAAAATGGCAGAAGTAGTTCTTCCCTATCAGTAGTTGCTTTAGATATAACTGGATTAAACTTGCCAATTAAAAGACAGAGACTAGCAGAATGAATTAAAGGAAAAGAAAAAAATGATCCAACTATATGCTACCTACATAATTATTTCTGATTCAAAGACAAAATTTTTGTCCTCAATTTTCAATTAAAATGGGAAAGACTGTGAGTATGTGGAGCACATAAAGGATGAAAATCAGGAATTCAACACTGAACATGTTAGGTGTAAGATGTCTATTAGGCAGACACTCTAATGAAAATATTGAGGAAGTTGGATATATGAGTCTGAAGTTCAAGGGAAAGGTCCAAGCTGGAGATTAATATTTACAGATATTATTATAGATTTGCTATTTTTTAAATATTTTATTTATTTATTTTTAGACAGAGAGGAAGGGAGGGAGAAGGAGGGAGAGAAACATCAATGTGTGGTTGCCTCTAGCATGGCCCGCTACTGGGGACCTGGCCCATAACCCAGGCATGTACCCTGACTGGGAACTGAACCAGTGACCCTTTAGTTCACAGGCCAGTGCTCAATCCACTGAGCCACACCAGCCAAGGCTAGATTCATTATTTTTAAAATTAAATTTAATGGGGTATCATGGTTGATAACATTATATAAGTTTTAGGAGTATAAATTTATAGTACAATATCTACATATTTCATTGTGTGCTTATCACCCTAAGATCAGTCTCCTTCCATCACCATGTATTCATAGATTTGTTATTTAAAACTCTAAGAATAAGTTAAATAGAGTATGTGTACACAACAGAAGAGGTCCAAAAACTGAGTTCTGGGTCATTTTTAACATTAATAGATGTGGAAGAAGAGTAGGAATCAGTATAGTAAACAGAAATGGTGGATGATGAAGCAGGAAAACCAGGAAAGCCAAGGGATGGATGTGTTTTACAGGAAAGACATCAACTTTGTCAAAGAATATTTTGTCTTTTCTTCCCAGGTCTGGTTCGGGACATTCTCTCACCTCAAAATTGGTGTTCTCTTCTCAGACATTTGCTTATTATTAAATCCAAAGGTGTGTCCATAAGAAACAATCATACTGGGTTACACTAATGCTGTGTGTGGGTGGCATTGTAGCCTAATACTGACAAGTAGAATGAGAAAATCATGAACTTTGGAGACAATCCTATCTCCATCATATCCATACTAGTTGTGTGGCCTTAGACAAATTAAATTCTCTAAGCCCCAGTTTCCTTGTGTGTGCAATAAGGCTAATAATATGCCACCTATCTCATAATCTACTGTTAGAATTGACAATTTTCTATGTGTAACAACACCATAAGAGCTCAGGAAAGGTTGGTTCCTAGTCCCTTCCTCACATATTCAAACCATATTTGAATGTTCCTTCACCTGCTGAAATCGAGTATCTTCTTCTGCTGACTGGCTTTCCTTCCTCTGGATTTGAATGGTTTTATAAGGAAAAATGTTTTTGCCCTTACCAGCACGGTTCAGTGAGTTGGGTGTGGTCCTGTAAAGGGAAAGGTCACCAGTGTGATTCCTGGTGAGGGCACATACCTGGGTTGTAGGCCCCAGGGGTGTGCGAGAGGCACCTGATTGATGTTTCTCTCCATCTCTTTCTACTTCCCTTCCCTCTCTCTACAAATAAATAAATAAAATCTTTTAAAAAATAACTTTTACCCTGGCCAGTGTGGCTCAGTGGATTGAGGATCAGCCTGCAGAGTGAAAGGTTGCCGGTTCGATTCCTGGTCAAGACACATACCTGGGTTGTAGGCCAGGACACCAGCTGGGGGCGTGTGAGTGGCAACCAACTGATGTTTCTCTCACACATCAATGTTTCTCTCCCTCCTCTCCCCTGCCTCTAAAAATTAATAAATGAAAAAATAACTTTTTCTAAATGCTGATATTTAGGAAGTAATGATTTGACTTACTCTCTTAGGCCCCCTTTAGAAAAGGAAACGTTGCTTAAACAGGGTTGCTTTGATAATAAGTGGATGGAGAAAGAAAGGCAAAAAGAGAAAACAAAAATTATAAATGGGTTCCTTTAAAGCAATGGAGATCAAAATAACTCTTTGGATCTAAAGAGAACATAGTTCCTAAATCAAAGCTCCTTCCCCAACAGTATCACAGCTCTCACCCCCTTTTCACTCCTGAGAGTCCAAACTCTTTCCACATCTGTCTTCCATTAGCACTTTCCCCCTGTACCAGGAAAATGTTATAATTACTATTCCTATTTCAAAAATAGGAAGCCTCCATAGGGAATTTATTTGCTTTTTATGTTTTTGTGATTTTTGAGGTTTGAATTATGTTGTATTTCTTTGGGAGGGAGTGGTAGGAGGAGGAGAAAAGAATTGTGGGACACAAAGGCTCATGAGATGAAACCATCTGAGAGCAAAAACCCTATTAAAAAGCTAAGTTGTTTAATGTATGTATGTATGCATTTGAGAGAGGAGAAGGAAGTGAGAAAGAGAGGGAGAGAAACATCAATGTGAGAGAGAAACATCATTTGGTTGCCTCTCAAATATGCTCTGACCAGGGACCAAATCTGCAACACAGGCATGTTCTGTGATCCAGTATAGAATCAGTGACCTTTTGCTTTGCTGGATGACATTTAACCAACTGGGCCTCACCAGTCAGGGAAAGTTGGTTAATTCTCTAAGGTAGTCTTCTCAACTTCTTTTGACTTGGTTTCTTCAGTATGCCTCCTTGCTTACACATTTAGATTGAGTAATCAAGAAAAAGGAATATGGAAGAAAGTGTATTAAAAATGTTTTATAATACACTGTTAGATCAGAGAAAGGGCAGGAGAGACTTAGTTATGTCACAAGAGATAAATGCTCTCCAAAAACTATACATAGTCTTCTATAGCACTGCCTGTTACTGTTTGAGAACTCAAACTCAATAGTGCTTATCAGCCTACCTGCATATCCACCTGCTGACATTAGCACAATTTCTGTTTTGACCCTAAGATCACATAGCTCTTTATTTGCTTAGACTCAGGGAATTTTTACAGCCCTGAACAGGGGTCATTGATGCTGTAATCTCTCCTTTCTCTGCCTTATCTCTGTTATAAATTCAAGGTGTCTTTGGAGATGGATAGGTACCAAGTTATCTGACTTGGCTTGGTAAAACAGAGGTCTGGGGAATTTCTCCTGATATTACAATGAGAACAAAGGAGTCCCAAAAGTATAATGAACATATGCAAAGCTATGCTCCACCATTCTTATTTTTTTTACTCAACATTTATAACTACTCCCAAATACCAAAGGAGAGAGAGAACAGAGATACTTACAGAGGGAATAAACTTGAAGAAACATTAGAAAAATAATAACTTATTGAGATAATAGAGAGAAAAAGTACATACTTCAGCAGTATAAGAAAGTTACCTACCAGGACACAGGCTAAAGACATCTACCATGAGTGAAAGAAACCTCTTGGATTGCCAAACAAAAAATAACATCCTTATTATCAATCTCATTAATAATTACCAAAATTATTTGTATGGTGTCTGGACTCTAATAATACCACAGAGGCAAGTAAAGAGAGAAAGAAAACATAGGCCAAGAAAACACAGAGCATAGAGCAAACAGCTGCTCAGAGGATAAAAACACATATGATGCAGGAGTCATGAAGCACTCTGCCTGAAGCAACTGTACTGCATTGCAGACCAGGGGAATTTTGCCTCTAATAGTCCCCTCAATAAGCCCAAAATTCCACAGTGATATTGGTATTGTGACCATATGGATGAGCTGAAACATCCAGGTATATCAAAGCACATCTGTCTACAAAGTGACATTCACATATGAGGTCTGTACAGGAGATTTCCAGCCATGTAATATGAAAAAATAGAGACATTTATTGAAAAAGATACAAGATACAAGAAACATCATACATAGGACAATAATGCCTCAGTCCTCTTCAAAGTAGGCACCTTGGGACCTCACACAGTTCTTTCAATTACCATCCACTGCCCTGCTGTATTTTCCTGAATCTCATCAATGGTCTGAAACCTCTTCCCTTTTAAATGTGATTTTAGTTTTGGGAAAAGCCAGAAGTCTCAAGGCACCAAATCTGGGCTGTAGAGGGACTGAGTCACCTGGGTGATTTGATGTTTGACAAAAAAACTGTATGAGATATGATGCATGAGTGGGCATGTTGTTATGATGAAGCTGCCAATCACCAGTTACCCATAGCTGGCTTTCTGAATCATCCAATAGTTTCCACAGAGAAATGTCCAAGCTTAGTGCAAAATTTGACGCAGATTTGTTGGTCTACTTGTTCAGTCATTTTGAACGCACCAGCCACACAGTACACATGCTCACTCAACAGCATCTACCACCCCACTGACTAGTACAGTGAAGTCATCATTGTTCACACATGTGCATTCCAGTCCACTCTCCTTGACTGCCAGGTTACATCGATGTTACATAAACTGTTCTCATTATATTAACAATGGATGGACTTTTTCTGGACAGACTTTGTATATCAGGCCCAAAAAGCCACTATGAAACTGCTGATAACAGATAATTAATTTTTGTCCAAATTATCTAACGTGGCCTAGATTTGTTATTCTACTTCACTATGATGCAAATTGTTTAGATACATTAATTTCCTTTGTGCTCTTGTTCTTTAAATCAAAAGTGGTAATAATCATTCAAATGATGCTAAAATAGCTATCCCAGAAGTACCTACTTAGTCTTTCCTCTCAGCTGTTTTCAACTGTAAAGCTCAAATATGCCTAACCCAGTGAAGACTAGAAATCATTAGCATCTAGTTTGCCATGCATCGCAGTCAATGGCAATGTTCCACTCAGATCTTCCATCATGGGAGCAAAACTGACAGTCTCAGATTCTGTCTCTCTAAAGCCACCACTGCATTTGCCCTGAGGCCACACTTCTGTAAGCTGCTCTCAGGCAATGATGGAGCACAGCAGAGGGATTGAGACAGACCCGTTCTGGCAATATGCAGGATTCCTCAGGGACTGATTTCAGGACTCCCCATCAACCCGGCCGTACCTTGGGCACTACACTACAGTCTGAGACCCCTCCTACCCAATCCTTAGTGCTACTGTTTCCCTTCTACACTGACAGTCTGAAGACATACTGCCTCCTCCTTCTCCCTCCCTCAATAAATGATTCCTTCATTTTTTTTACACTCACCCAAGGACATTTTTTTATTGCTTTTAGAGAGAGAGAAAAGGGGAGAGAGAGAGAAACATCGATCAGTTGCCTCCTGCACACTCCCTGACCAGGGATCAAACCAACAACCTAGGTATGTACCCTGACCAGGAATGAACCTGCAACCTTTTGGTGGTCAGGGCAATGCTCCAACCAACTGAGCCACACCAGCCAGGGCTGACTCCTTCATTTTTAATCCCACTTTGCCATTTGCCTTGGAGGGGATTCAAACTAACACAGTTGATACAGAGAGTGGTGGGAGACAACAGGCAGGACGATGGGGATTTGGGACTGGCTCTCTCTCCAAAGAGTAGATTAAGAGAGCTCCATCTTATGTGGTAGGTAAGGCACAGAGAGTCCCTGATACAAGATAAGGGCCCAGTTGCTAGAGATTTCACCAGCAATGACCTGGGGGAATGTTCCAGTGGAAGAGAACATTGGAACAGATCCAATCATTCAGGCATTTGAAAGGCACAAAATGACTACCAAGACAACAGAGTTGGCAGGTTATTGCTCAGTTACATCGATGCCCTACAGAGGAGTAATGAGAAACTGAGGTCTATTGACAAGCAGTTACAGGGAATTCTTTTACAAAGAGGCTCTTATCTCTTGCAGTAGAAAAGAAGGGCACAGCAGGCTGCAGATCTGATAGTTAAAGTTGCACAGCTCCAGTGATATTTGAATATCAGCCAAGACAGGTCTGTTATGCTAAGGTGAAGGTACTCACTAGAGAAAACTGGGACCCAGAAAAATGAGATGGGAACATCTAGATGAATGTTCCCTGAACATGCTGGCTATAAAGATTCCCCTGAACCTTCAGAGTTTACAGAGATGGCCTACCCATCCCTAATCAGAGAAAGTACCTCCAGCCATAGCTGGTGGGGCTCAGTGGATTGAGTGCTGGCCTGCACTCAAAGGGTAGTAGGTTCGATTCCCAATCAAGGTACATGCCCATGTTGTGGGCCAGGTCCCCAGTAGGGGGGGGCATGCAAGAGGTAACCACACACTGATGTTTCTCTCCCTCTCTTTCTTTTTTTCTTTATATTTTTATTTATTTATTTTAATCCTCACCCAAGGATATGTTCCACTGACTTTTATTTGCATTTTTTAAATTTAATTTTATTTTAATTGTAGTTCTTGTACAGTTTTCTGTCTTCTACTCCCATCCCAGCCCACTGCCCCAGCCCTCCCCACCTCCCTGTCATTTCCATCCCCCTAGTTTTTGTTCATGTGTCTTTTATACTTGTTGCTCTAAACCCTTCCCCTTTTCTCCGGGAATTCCCTCCCCTCTCCCCTCTGGTGACTGTCAGCCTGTTCTCAATTTCAGTGTCTTTGGTTATATTATGCTTGTTTGTTTGTTTTGTTAATTAGGTTCCTGTTAAAGGTGAGATCATATGGTATTTGTCTTTCACCGCCTAGCTTATTTCGCTTAGCATAATGCTCTCCAGTTCCATTCATGCTGTTGCAAAGCATAGGAGATACTTCTTTCTTTCTGCTGCATAGAATTCCATTGTGTAGATGTACCATAGTTTCTTGATCCATTCATTTACTGATGGGCACCTAGGTTGCTTCCAACTCTTGGCTATTGTAAATTGTGCTGCTATGAACATTGGGGTGAATAGGTTCTTTTGGATTGGTGTTTCAGGGTTCTTAGGATATAATCCTAGCAGTGGAATTGCTGGGTCAAAGGTAGATCCATTTTTAGTTTTCTTAGAAAATACCATACTGCTTTCCATAGTGGTTGTACCAGTCTGCAGTCCCACCAACAGTGCACTAGGGTCCCCTTTTCTCCACAACCTCTCCAACACTTGTTTGTTGATTTGTTTATGATGACCATTCTGACTGGTGTGAAGTGGTATCTCATTTTGGTTTTAATTTGCATTTCTCTGATAGCAAGTGATATTGAGCATCTTTTCATGTGTCTCTGGATCCTCTGTATGTCCTCCTTGAAGAAATGTTTGTTCAAGTCTTTGCCCATTTTTTAATTGGGTTACTAGTTTTCTTAGAGTGGAGTCATGTAAGTTCTTTCTATATTTTGGAGATTAAACCCTTGTCTGAGGTATCATTGGCAAATATGTTTTCCCATACAGTTGGTTCTCTTTTTATTTTAATACTGTTTTCTTTAGCCATGCAGAAGCTTTTTATTTTGATGAGATCCCATTTGTTTATTCTTTCCTTTATGTCCCTTGCTTTAGGGGACATATCAGTAAAAATGTTGCTGTGTGAAA